>CM054177.1:5313563-5371063 GCA_028829895.1 Sinotaia quadrata
TAAGTGTGAAAACAGCTATTATGTATCTGCAAATGCACTCTTAGTCATTCAGGCCGACCATAAAATCTTAAATGAATTCTTTTTCTGTGTTTTCAATGCAATTTGTTGGCAGACACATGATAATACAATGGCTGCTGGTTACATGTTTTATTACCATCACGTACAGAACATTTACAGCTGTGGTCAAAATTAAACAATCAGACATTTCTCTCATTTACAGCTGTGGTGAAAATTAAATAATCAGACATTTCTATTATTTACAGTTGGGGTCAAAATTAAACAATCAGACATTTCTATTATTTATAGCTCTCACTGTAATCCTACGGGCGATGTTAAAGTTACATCAGTTTTGTTGGAGGCAGACGAATGAGGTATTTCAACACCATTAACATAAGTCAGAAGACATCATTGAAGACTAAAAGCCAATTAAACAAATAATCTGCAATGAAACAAGTGTTATATTTGTTATATTCTTAACAATAAGTTTATCTTCAACACTACCCTACAAACACACACCAACAATGGAAATATAATAGTAATTTTGTGCTTCTGTTTCGTCGTAACAGTTGTCTTTCCTTCCTCATGACCTTTGCTGATTGGCCTCATGACCTTAACGTTTGTCTGTATTACCATCTCAGTATAAAACACATTTTCGTTCTCGCATTTCTGACAAATGGCGAATGTTGAATGTTTACATCGAGTCATTCTCTTCATTCACTCAGAACTGGTTTTGTAGGAACAAATCACTCTTCTGAGATAAGCTACGTGACTGTTGATTTTCGTCATTAATATAGACGTAAAGTAAAATAGCTGTGTAACATGTTTTTAGAACAATCTTTTATTTTTTTTAAACTTGGGAAAGTGAATTTATTTTTTCCGCTATGAACAATGTATGCAGCGTTTTTTTCACTAGTGTCATAATTTACTGTCTGCTAACTAATAGGGTTATTGATTAATTGATTTATAGTTGTTAATTACAGTCACTGATGCCTTAAGAAATTACTGTCTGCTAACTAATAGGGTTATTGATTAATTGATTTATAGTTGTTAATTACAGTCACGTGATGCCTTAAGAAATTACTGGCTGCTAACTAATAGGGTTTGATTAATTGATTTATAGTTGTTAATTACACTCAGGTAATGCCTTACGAAATTTCTGCTGTGTCTACGAGAACTAAATAAAAGAATTTGCAACAAAAGAATGCATATAATACAATCGTGCATTTAATTTGCAACAGAAAATCCACGCTAAATAAATCATATTATTTATTATTCACACACGCATACATATTGAAACACTCATTCACACACAAAACACACACACACACACACACTCACACAAAATACACACTATACATTACACACTCACACACACAATCTCTCTCACACAAACACGTCTATGAATAGGCGACATACACACAAACACATCTATAAATAGGCGGCACACACGCACAAAATGTCAGTGTAAGAGAAAAAAGAACGCGCATGAGTGAGAGTGTGTATGAGAGGGACACTGGGGGTGGGGAGGGGAGAAGATAGAGAAAGGTCTATAAAGGAAGACATAATTGTCTCCACTAGGTTTTCCGTGGTGAAAATTAATATCTTCCACTCTGCATACATTATTCAAACTCCCGAATTTAATTGACATTTACTATAGTAGTGCTAAATGGTTTTTATCACTTATGAAGGTCGACATCAAAGCGGATATTGACGGCACGTGCTGGCGCGAAAACCATACAGATACTCTCATAGAACTAGGACTGGTATGCTGCACCCAAACAAAATCCCTGGTCATAAACTCGCACAGTAGGTTCCAGCATTATTCCTCTCAGACGGTTGCCAATGCTCAACACGCCTACAGAAATCGTAAGAATTGGCCGCCTCTGAGCAGTACTCGACCGCTGGAGTCCGATAGACATCTCATTAAAGTGCTTATCAGCAAGACGCCGCACTTGTGTGGAAATCCGTAGATAAATCTGTAAGCGACTGGTAGACACTACAACTTCAATACGATTGATGGCACGCCAGTCGAAACTGGATCTGTGCCTTAAGTCAATGAAAGACTGATATGCGATGTGAACCGAAGTGTGATAAATCAATGATATCTGCAACTTATGAATGTCGGGGTGGATGGATGGCGGAGGATTAGAACCCTTGGACATGTAGAAAGCACTGCGAAAAAGTCAATGAAAACTGTTCGATATATGTGTAGCTAGAAAAGATGGCGGTGATATGATGTCAATCAGTTCAACTAGTGCGGACGAAGCGCATATTTTGTGTACATATGCATGCTTATTAATAATTTTAATTACCATTTGTAATTTGTTTGTTTGGAGATTTAGATTTAAGGTTAGAGTTAGGGTTCAGACTGTTAAATTAGCTATAACAACAAAACTGGGGTGTTTTTTAACACACAGTAATGTAAACGCCACACTTATCTGCCATTTCATTACTCTTTTAAAGTACACCATCACTGATTGGCCAATAAGGATTCTTTTTATATATACATAACTGTATTAGCGTTGGCTCTAACTACATTGAACTTAACACCCTCGCCGCTTGATTACGATTGGAGGAGTGAGAACATATGTCTCACGAAACACCATTGCTTACGTCACCACCACAAACAACACCATCACCACCATTACCACCACCATATTCTCTCGTCGACGTCATCAGTTTTCATACTCTTGTCATTTTCCATTTAAATACAGACATTAAAATACTTTTATATAGGAATGTGATTTTCAAGGTGCCCGAAGTTGTCACATAGCCTTAGCTGTTGAATGTTGGATAGCTGTGCTTCACTACAAGAATGTTACAAAGTGCCAGAAGTTGTCACATAGCCTTAGCTGTTGAATGTTGGATAGCTGTGCTACACTACAAGAATGTTACAAGTGCTAGATGTTGTCACATAACTTCAGGCTGACTCAAGTTCGGTAACTGTGATATACTACAGAATGATATTTCTAGCTACTCGAGTTGTCACACTCACCAAAGTTCGGTAACTGTGATATACTACAAGAATGATATTTCTAGCTACTCGAGTTGTCACACTCACCAAAGTTTGGTAACTGTGATATACTACAAGAATGATATTTCTAGCTATTAAGGTTGTCACGCTCACCAAAGTTTGATAGCTATGTTATATTACACTGTTGTTTCTTGGTACTGGATTTTATCACTCAGCGTTGGCTCGCCGTGTTCCAGTTCAGGAATTTTTTTAGACATAAATTCTCGTCGTCTGACAACTAACTCTGTTCAGGAATAAATATTTTAGGCACTACATGCCATTGCTCAAACATATTGATAACTATGTTATGGCATAGGAAACACATATAGGAAACCTATTGATAACTACGTTTCGGTGTAGAAAACTTGTTGAAAACTATGCTTTTGCAGAGGAAACATATTATCAGGAGTTACATTTTCTTCGTACAGCTTGAACTCTAATGTTTGATAGCTATATTTCAATACAGGACACCAATATAGGACACCCAAAACAGCACACCAATATAGGACACCCAATATAGGACACCCAAAACAGGACACCATTACAGGAACACCCAATACAGGACACCCAATACAGGACACCATTACAGGAACACCCATTACAGGACACCATTACAGGAACACCCATTACAGGACACCCATTACAGGACACCATTACAGGAACACCCATTACAGGACACCCATTACAGGAACACCCATTATTAGATTTCATCGTCCCAATTAGACTGACGAATATGGAAGGCTTTCTTGTAGACCATTGATCTTATCTTTCAGTGTTTTGGGGCTTTCTTGTAGACCATTGATCTTATCTTTCAGTGTTTTGGGGCTTTCTTGTAGACCATTGATCTTATCTTTCAGTGTTTTGGGGCTTTCTTGTAGACCATTGATCTTATCTTTCAGTGTTTTGGGGCTTTCTTGTAGACCATTGATCATATCTTTCAGTGTTTTGGGGCTTTCTTGTAGACCATTGATCATATCTTTCAGTGTTTTGGGGCTTTCTTGTAGAATGTAGACCATTGATCATATCTTTCAGTGTTTTGGGGCTTTCTTGTAGAATGTAGACCATTGATCTTATCTTTCAGTGTTTTGGGGCTTTCTTGTAGAATGTAGACCATTGATCTTATCTTTCAGTGTTTTGGGGCTTTCTTGTAGAATGTAGACCATTGATCTTATCTTTCAGTGTTTTGGGGCTTTCTTGTAGACCATTGATCATATCTTTCAGTGTTTTGGGGCTTTCTTGTAGACCATTGATCATATCTTTCAGTGTTTGGGGGCTTTCTTGTAGAATGTAGACCATTGATCTTATCTTTCAGTGTTTTGGGGCTTTCTTGTAGAATGTAGACCATTGATCTTATCTTTCAGTGTTTTGGGGCTTTCTTGTAGAATGTAGACCATTGATCTTATCTTTCAGTGTTTTGGGGCTTCGTCACTTTGTCAGACTCGATCATGGAGAACAAGGCACTCTGCCTAAGATCTCATTCTTATCATGGAGTACAAGGCACTCTGCCTAAGATCTCATTCTTATCCGAAAATCGGTCTCGGGATTTCACGACTGTGACCATATTAGACCACTGGAGTGATTCAGCCTTCCCCCTCCCCTCTCCCTCCCTCCCCCAGCTCACGTAACTTACCCGCCACCATTTTATCTGGGGCCTGAAGTTCAGCACCTCTGTTTCATAATGTTGTTTTCACAGGAAATATTTCTCTTAGAAAGTGTTGATAAGAATTAAGCGCAATGCAACTATGTTGGAGGCCAGCTGTGCCTTTACTACATAATCGCACGACAATCGCGCCAGTCTCTAGTCTAAAAGCAAACCTGTGGCGTTGAGACTTATCCCCCCTGCGGAAATAGGAAAGATCGTTCAGTGCGTTTGCACGTACTGTCTAAAACTCTAAACTATAAACCGTGCCGCACAAAAGCCAGCACTACCATTCTTGGCGGTCCTGTCACTGAACGTACTACAAATTTTAGACAGCAGACTTTTCCGTCAGTTGTCTAAGGGAGGTCTCCGACTAGAACTAGCGTGCCTTTAACATAGACCCATAACTAGAGCTATACCTTTCAATCTTCCAGACCCTGTCCTTGCTGTATCAACGTTAAAGACCTGGATATGCAAATATTGGAGGCAGAATAATTAGAGAGCTACAGCTGCAGGTAGAAGTTATCTAACCTCCGTTGTCACGAGTGGTAAATTGCATTTTAAAACATCGTTTGCGCAGTGGAGCTGTGCCCATAAATGCTTTTGATAAGGTTTATGAGGAAAATAATCTCTTACGAAAGTCCAGATACAATTTCACGTTGTCTTAAAATTGATTATTTTTAACAGATGGCTTAATAGTGTTAGGCTAAAAATATTATATTGTATTTTTTTTCCTTCAGGCCGATTAGATTATTTTCTTTCTAAATATGTAAATTTAGTAGATTTGTATGAAATTAAGTACATTTGATAGATTCAGAACCAAAGTCAAAATAGCAACTCTCGTTCCATCGTAAAAGCAAAATGTAATGAAGAACAAATAAAATAAAGATTAATACTATGGACTCTATCTATCTATCTATCTATCTATCTATCTATCTATCTATCTATCTATCTATCTATCTATCTATCTATCTATCTATCTGTTTGCTTGCCTGTCTGTCTGTCTCCCTATGATGCCAACACACCTATTTAATGGTTATTATTATTATTATTAATTACTTAATCTTCCATAACTAATTACAAGTGATGAGAATCTTAATTTATGTCATTAATAATTCTCCAGCAGACACCACTCGTCTCTTTCATTTGGCGGATATGCGGGTGCTGTAAATGTTTCTGTCTTCCACAACATTGAAAACAAAATTTTACCGTCACATAATATTCCAAAGGTGGAAAACTTCTTACTAAAGGCGAAGACAAATCCGTCTTTAATCTATATTTAGCGAGCCCCCACCCACCAACTTTCTTCTCTAACATAAGGTTTTCAATATGTTTAAGAAGATCAATAAATTTAACAATACATTTATTAAATCAACAATGAAATATGCATATAACAGATACAATGAAAACAAGTACTTGACCATTCATATTTCCATGAATCCACGTTTGAATAATTTTTGTAATACACAGCCTTATATCCAAAAAATACCATTCAACAATTCAATACAAATCACAGGATAGTTCTTATCAGAGAACAGTAATGGAGTTATTAGAGATAAGAGATAATAGTTTCTACATAACCTGATTTAAGTGCTGTCTCAATAGTCTTTTGCATGCTTTTGTAACAAAGACAAAAGTTTATTGTCTGCCGTTATTACATCAGTTCCACTTGTCTCTCTCACACATTTGTAGGACACTGATTCACTGCAATTCTCTCGAGGTTAACTTGGATGCCTTCACCTTAATAGCTCACTCAATCAGAACAACAGTTATAGCAATTTCCAGTGTCTTCCTTATACCAGAAATTGCTTGATGTAATTAGGATACTTTGCCATTATACATCAGTGGAGTGGAGTGTATTCTTATACTTACACACTGCTCCCCACCTCTTCCATGGTACACCAGAGCGGTTTCAAATTCAAGTGATTAGACAATTGGTGAATTTACTCAGCAGGTAAACTTTTGATTCTCAGCCCATTGGCTGGCCTCATTCTAGTAAATTTTTTACCATTGGATAATACAAACTACTCATTCAGTACATCTGCAATTTGTAGTATATTCTCAACTGGAGTGTTTACTCCAACTCTGACACACACAAAATACCATCATAAGGAGTGCCCAAGGTGAGGTTACTTTGACAGTATATATAACCTTTAAGTCTACAAATGGGGATAGGCAAATTTACTCTGCCATACTACCTATTCATCTATCTATCTGTTTGTCTATCTAACTAACTGTGTTTTGAAAAATGTGTGAACTTGTAAGTATATCTGATTTAATCGAGGTGTTACTCTGTTAAAACTTACATGACTCTAAAATCCGTTTTTTTCCTGGATTTTAAAAAAAAATTTAATGATGATATTATTAGTATGCGTTATGTGTTTCCCCTTGCAGATTATACCGCTTAATTAAGCTATACTTGGTTTTTAATTTGATGAGCAGTCCTCCAGTATATATACCCATTTAATATACTAGTGGCTTTTAATTTAAATTTATCTCTGATTGATTTAATTTAAATACTTATTTAATCTACTAGGGGTTTTTAATTTTAATTTACCTCTTAGTGGTTTAATTAAATACCTATTTAGGCTACTAATGGCTTTTAAATGAACTTGAAGTTTACGGGTGGTTTAAAATTTAAAAAGCTACTACTAGTAGCTTTTAATATAAATTGAAGTTTACGGGTGGTACAGAATATCTGCCTATTGAGTTGTGTAAAACTGTTAATTACTTCCAATTTCGACACATTATAGAGTGCATATGTACTGAAACTCATTGGCTTAGATTTCCACTGGTGTGTTATCACGTGTTTGATTGAGACAGATCCTCTCCTTAGTAAGCAGAAACAGCTTAATCATAACCACTTCCGCACTCCACAAGTATGTAAAAGTTGACAAAAAACATTGCATTTTCTTTTGTTTATTTGTTTGTTTGTTTTTCTTTAACAGAACAACGAGAAAATCTGAGGGAAGCGAATGCCACGTAAGAACGTCCCTCCCACACAGGATTATTTCACAGCAAGACGTCCAACTCACACAGGATTATTTCACAGCAAGACGTCCAACTCACACAGGATTAGTTCACAGCAAGACGTCCAACTCACACAGGATTAGTTCACAGCAAGACGTCCAACTCACACAGGATTAGTTCACAGCAAGACGTCCAACTCACACAGGATTAGTTCACAGCAAGACGTCCAACCCACACAGGATTATTTTACAAGGCATTTCGCACACATGGGATTCTTTTGACAGCAAGACGTGCAGCCTATTCATAAATATTTAAAATAAGATGTTCCACTCACACAGGATTATTTCAGAAAAGATGTTCTCCTCTCCCGCTCACTTCCACCTCACAGGATTATTTAACAGAGTCCACACTCAAGAAGCATTTTATCGTGGATATCAGCTCAGCGTAAAAGTACTGACCAAACCAAACTCATGTCGCCGGCACAAGTCCTGCCCTTTCATTGCCAGATCAGTTAACAATTTCTACTCTAAAACAAACGAACTAGCAAAATACTATCAAGACTCACCAAATACAAGCTAGGAGTAAGCATATAGAACCGCATACGTGGTGATTTAAATCATATTATAAGCTGAATTAAATATTGTTATCTATCATTTTATCCTTTGGTAGGCATCTAATAATTAACGGTGAAAACAGCCTTAAGATGGGGCCTCCTATCTTCATATACAAGGTTGAAAGTACTTCCTTCTTTAGAAAGGGTATGTTACACTATATTAAGGCTGAAAGTACTTCCTTCTTTAGAAAGGGTATGTTACCCTGTATGTAGGCTGAAAGTACTTCCTTCTTTAGAAAGGGTATGTTACCCTGTATGTAGGCTGAAAGTACTTCCTTCTTTAGAAAGGGTATGTTACCCTGTATGTAGGCTGAAAGTACTTCCTTCTTTTCTGGAAAAAGACTTAAGACAACGCACACACGAATAGTATACTAGTCGGCAGGCCCTAGAATGTGCTGCTGATCTGAAGACAACGCGGAAAATACTTTTCTTGTTTTTCCAGCTCCTACAGAAATAATTTTATCTAGGTCATCAAGTGTGGCTCACACGCACCTACGGACTAAAACAGAGAAGGGCGAGCAAGGTATGCGTTGCCAACAGGAGCAAGACCAGAGCGATGCCCATCTCTACCTGTCTGAATACTGGAACCGGCCCGGGGACTACGTTTAACGGGTACTGGTTTTATCTGTTTGCTGTTGTATGTGTATGTGTGTGCGTGTGTGAAGAGTATTTGTTTTCCGTGCATTTGATTGGTTGTTTCTGTAATTGTGAGAGATGTGTTGTCCGTATAGGGTGGGTGGTGGTTGTGGGGATGGTGTGCTGTTTTCCGTGCATTTATTATGTGAAAGGATGGTACGCGCGCGCGCGCGCGTGTGTGTGTGTGTGTGTGTGTGTGTGTGTACATGTGTGTGTGTACATGTGTGTGTGTGTGTGTCGTATGCATACATGAGTGTGTATGTGTGAGAGAGAAAAATGTGTTGTTCTTGGAGTGTATTTTGGTGTCCGTGTGTGTGTGTGTGTGTGTGTGTGGAATTTGTTGTCAGATTTCCTGTCGTAGCTGTCTCTAAGTAGCTACCTAATTAGCTGGATGGATAGATGGATAGACAGACAGACAGACAGACAGACAGATAGATAGATAGATAGATAGACGGACGGATTGGCAGACGGGCAGACAGACAGACAAATAGATATATAGATAAATAGACAGATAGATAGATAGGGAGGGAGGGAGGGAGAGAAAGAGAGAGAAATTGTTGAATGCAGGTCACCACCTAGGGAATATACAAACCTTCACATTATTTATAAATACGAATATATTGCGTATTGCTGACTTACAACTAGAAACATTTTTTCCCGCTACACTTATATGCCCTTCTTTTTTCTTGTCATGCGCACAAACTTCAAATGTCACGGTGCAATAAAAATAAAAGTAAAAAATATACACGTATTTATTTTTATATAAAGAAGCCACAGCATCCTGGCTTTAATACCACGTTACTCATCCCAAGGACAGAGACCTGCCCGCAGTTATCTTTCCTGCCCAGCCAGAAATAATTCCATTGGCATTTTAGGTCATGATATAGACGCAGACTTCAAGCAGTTTTGACATAAACAAATATTCTGCACGTCTTGGAATCATCAAAATTATATTTAATTACAAGGTAGCTAGAAAAAACACAAGCTTGCAAAATTATATATCTTGGAGACATCTGCAAATGAGCGATATGCATTTATTTATTTACTTTGTTTTTAATGTAGCTTATATTTTGGGTTGCTTTAGCTTGATAATATAATCGGCGTTTCTCTAAAAGTTTTAAAAATTAACCAAAATAGAAACAAATTTAAAACATTTTTATGTGGTTTTAAATTAGAAGTGAATGGAAGATATCAGAATATCAAACATATTTTAAATTTTGGGGCTGTGTTCAGTACTTTTGAACCAAGGCAAGTTCTATGCAGTGAGATGTGTATTTATCTCGATTTCAGTCAGTTCCAGCCTATGTAGAGAAATCAGTTCGTTATATTTCATAACCCGTTGCTTACTAGTTTTTATTTTGACTAATACTGTTTGGTTCTTTGACTCAAGTTAAAGATTTGCATTGTTTTTCTCAAAATGAAGCATTGTCTCGCAAAGGTCTGCATAAATATTTCCAAACTAAGAACCATATTGATGATGCAATAACTAAAGAGCCTTTTCTTAAGTCATGTAAAAAATTTTTAAACATTAAGAACTACATTGACGCAGTCACTGAAGTCTTTCCCTTAAGTAATGTATAAATATTTTCATCAACTATAGTGATGACACAATCACTAGAGTGACTAGACAGACTTTCCCTTAAGTAATGGGTTGCAGTACAGGTAGAAATTAACTTAATCGCTTAGCAAGCTGGGATTTTTCTCAAATGAACTGATACTTGAATCAGAGCGCCTTTTTGCTCGGATCAATGGAGCAAAATATTTTTCTGAACTAGATTTGACAAAATTTTTCTTTTACAAATTACAGTCTGAGGGAGCAGGCCAAAATTAGCATGGTGGATAATGTCATTCGGCATCCTCACAGTACCATCTGTTTTCGCTTAGATGATGAGATTGATCATCAAACCCATGAGAGGAATCTGCCTCTAACTTCATAGTTGACATATTACTGGCTACACAGACCCTGGAAGAACACATCCAACTGTTACAGAGATTACTCCAGCATTTGAAGGAATGTAACTCCTTGAATATTAACTCGCACCCGCACGCACGCACGCACGCACACACACACACACACACACACATACACACACATACATACACACACACACGCGCGCGCGCGCGCGCACACGCACACTTAATACATTACACATCTCACTCTTCCTCTCACCCCTCCTCCCTCTCAATTACAAATACTGTTTTAAACTATGTTGGGACAGGTTATGGACTTCTCATGAGTTAGAGCACTAAAACAGAACACTTCCATACGCGAAAAGTACATTACCATGTCAACAGTGAACATAACTATCAACCCACTTGCTTCCCCTGAGACAATGGCTCCTACAGACAATCCTCTAAGGTGCGCCCTAAACCTGTGTGGAACCTTATTTATTCACACTGTCTGAAGATCTCCCTTGGAATACTTCGTTTGATAGCATCACAGCGCTTCGCCAGACCCTCCCCTTTGTCTCTTTTCATGTGTTGACCGGGGGGGGGGGGGGCGGGGAGGAGAGGGGCGTAAGATAAGGAACTTCAACGATTGTATGCCCAGTTGAAATAAGAGGTGGGGGGCGGGTGAGCTGGATAGAGGCTGGGTCATCATAATTGCGGTATCACTTTTACACCTTCCGTAATCTACTGCCTCCTGGTGTTCATGTCGACGTGTTTGAGTTTTAAACATTGTGTTTTTTAGTCATACATCTATTTATTTTTAATTTTATTTACATTATTTTATTTTTTTTAGATAGAGGTACGCGAAGTATGCGATATGAAAGTATGGATCTAAAAAAAGATTTTAAAATGGCCATTGCTGTGCGATGTTATCATGCTTTAATATTTGTTTCACTTTTTTTTTCAATAGTTTAAATAAACAAAGGTACAGCAAATTACAGATAAAACAACTGAATTTGAAGATTAAATTTTTAAAAAAAACTAAGGTAAAGTAAAACACATGCAAGGAAAAAAGTTATAATAGAATGAAAGAGTCTCTTAGATACAGGAAGCTGTTATTGACGAAAAAACAGGATTGTAACTTGTAATTAGTCATGTAATAGCTTTATGCCTGTGGCGGAGTAAATTTGCACATCCCTATTTCTAAACTTAATTGTTATATAGTGGCCCGATCTTAGCCACTCCTTACGATGGTATTGTTTGTGTGTGTCAGAGTTGGAGTAAACAACTTGGGTTGAGAGCGTGCTAGAAATTGCTGATACAATCCAAACCAGTTCCAACTGGATGAGAAGTATTTCTGACCAATAGTTTCATACTTGTTCATAACAAATTCATCCAATGAGGATGGACGGAAAGTTTCTTTGATGAAGAAGTATTTTATTTTAATTATTTTGAATTTGAACATAGCACGTGTCCAGTCATAAAGGCGATCATTAGCTTATTTTAAGTTAACTGACTGATAAAGAAAGGATGGACTTAGAATATTTCGTACGTTTGCTATTGATCTATGATTTGAATTAGAGAATGCTTATGGAATCGAACCATATTTCTATGTTTATTAATTTGACTACATTGTATATTATACATGTGAATTTTGATCGATGCTATATTTCTTATGTTGTGTGTGTATCGGGCTAACAAAGTTGTCGCAGGATTTTGTAAGTTCAGAATGTTTGTTAGAGAGAAAGGAGATGAAATATGTATGAAATTTAATACTGCCTTAATTTGACTTTTGCAGGGAAAGCATGCCTTTCTTCTTTTGCTTCACGCATCAGTGACCCCTGTACTTGCTTGGTCACCTTGGTGTGTGAATCCAGCGTTGTCGTCAAATTATCCGTAAAATGTGTTATTGTTAATTGATTCCTGTGAATTCAATTTCAGAGCCAATACAGCGGAAATGGTGGTTTAAGTTTGGTCTCAAGAATTAACAAAGATTATTTTCAATGTTCCTTACGGTGTGCGGAGTACTACACAAGAAAATTCGAAAAAATTCCTCCTGATGTGCTTAAACGTGATGTGAAATTCAGGACGATTCTCTATGGTGTGCTTTGTGAGATTCTGGAACAGTTGTGTAACGTGCCTAGAAGGGACACGTGAGGCCATCGCCTGAATAAGAAAGACAGTGACTTCTTGCACACGGTGGAGTGGGTTCAAGACTGTGACTATGGAGTGGGTTCAAGACTGTGACTATGGAGTGGGTTCAAGACTGTGACTATGGAGTGGGTTCAAGACTGTGACTATGGAGTGGGTTCAAGACTGTGACTATGGAGTGGGTTCAAGACTGTGTCTATGGAGTGGGTTCAAGACTGTGACTATGGAGTGGGTTCAAGACTGTGACTATGGAGTGGGTTCAAGACTGTGACTATGGAGTGGGTTCAAGACTGTGACTATGGAGTGGGTTCAAGACTGTGACTATGGAGTGGATTCATGACTGTGACTATGGAGTAGATTCAAGACTGTGACTGGAAGAGGTACAAGACTACCTTCGTATTACCTACAAGACTATTGATTACATAAGGACTGTGTATAAGGAAAGGAGTGGGTTGTGAGTAAGGGATAATTTTGATTTGTGTTTATGAAATATATTCTAGATTGTGTATAAGAAATGTGCACTGGATGTTGTGTACAGAATATTACTGGATTATGTAGAAGAAATATTATTGAATTTTGTTTATGGATTACATGTATAATTGTGCAAATGACGTACAGCATTATCGATTATCTGCAGTACTCCTTTATGTAAAAGAAATGGGAACAAAGTACTCCTTTATGTAAAAGAAATGGGAACAAAGTACTCCTTTAAGTAAAAAGAATTGTAAACAAAGTACTCCTTTAAGTAAAAAGAACTGTGAACAAAGTACTCCTTTAAGTAAAAAGAACTGTGAACAAAGTACTCCTTTAAGTAAAAGGAACTGTAAACAAAGTACTCCTTTAAGTAAAAAGAACTGTGAACAAAGTACTCCTTTAAGTAAAAAGAACTGTGAACAAAGTACTCCTTTAAGTAAAAGGACTGTAAACAAAGTACTCCTTTAAGTAAAAAGAACTGTGAACAAAGTACTCCTTTAAGTAAAAGGACTGTAAACAAAGTACTCCTTTAAATAAAAGGAAATGTGAACAAAGTACTCCTTTAAGTAAAAGAAAATGTGAGCAATATTGCCAGTGTAGCAAATGGTGTATTTTAGTGCTCTAAGTGGGATATTCTAATATAGCCTGTTTTATTTATTATAGAGACTGGGATATTCTAATATAGCCTGTTTTATTTATTATAGAGACTGGTCTATTCTTGTCTAACGAGTTGGGTTTTATTTTTAGTGTAGTTAATTGAGTATTCTGGAGCAGAGTATGGATTCTTTTGAGTAGCATATTATAAATTGTAGTTTTAGGATTGTGCCTTTGTAGTGTAACGAGTATGGGTATGTCACTGTTCGTTTATGGTATTCTGGAGTGCGATTATGGGTATTCCGCTGTTCAAGTAGGGTATTCTGGTGTGCGAATATGGGTATTCCAATGTTCACGCAGGGTATTCTGCTGTGCGAGTATGGGTATTCCAATGTTCACGCAGGGTATTCTGCTGTGCGAGTATGGGTATTCCAATGTTCACGCAGGGTATTCTGCTGTGCGAGTGTGGGTATTCCAATGTTCACGCAGGGTATTCTGGTTTGCGAGTATGGGTATTCACGTAGGATATTCTGGTTTGCGAGTATGGACATTCTAGACTCTAAGAGTGTGGGCATTATATTGTACTGCTATGGGTTTTCGAATGTACGGGTATGGGTTTTCGAATGTACGAGTGTGGGTTTTCGAATGTACGAGTGTGGGTTTTCGAATGTACGGGTATGGGTTTTCGAATGTACGAATATTGGCAATTCATTTTTGCTTAAGGTCCACTTCCAACGTTGTTTACTTGTATTTAGGTCAGCTTTATATTTAGGTATCATTTTTCTTGGATTTCTTTGATTAATTTATCACCGCTTTTCTGTGGGTCAGTTTTGTATGTGGGTATCATTTTTCTTGGATTTCTTTGATTAATTTATCACCGCTTTTCTGTGGGTCAGTTTTGTATGTGGGTATCATTTTTCTTGGATTTCTTTGATTAATTTATCACCGCTTTTCTGTGGGTCAGTTTTGTATGTGGGTATCTTTTTTCATGGATTTCTTTGATTAATTTATCACCGCTTTTCTGTGGGTCAGTTTTGTACTTGTGTATTTTCAGTGGATCAGTGTACTCGCTTCCATTTGTGAGAGAGAATGAAATCTGTTTTCATTCATTTTCTTTTTAATAATATCCCATAAATGCTTTCCTTCATAACATAAATTATAGGAATGCCACTTCAACTTTTAACGAATTCTTTTTCTTTTTAACAGTATCCCGTAAATCTTTGTTTTATAACAAAAATTATAAAAATGGCATTCCACTTCCTCCACCACCACCCTTTTTTTTTTTTTTTTTTTTTTTTTTTTACAGGTTTACACTTTTGACTTTTTAGTCTTGGGAAAACCGAACAGTCCATATCCCACCCTACCATCAACCACCCCTGTGTTGAAACTGTTCATCAACTAGTGACAGTTAAAACAGAAACGTTTAATAAGCTAATGAACATTCTTGCAAGATGCTGTCGAAAATATCAGCGCTTGAATCTTGGTTTTCTTGTGGAGAAAGGATGGAAGAGATAGGAGTGCCAGACTTCAAAGACTTCCTGCAATTGTAGACCGAGTCTACTCTGAAGTCAAAATAACTTCTTCAGTTCACTAAGTGCAGGCTGTCGCTGGCGTCGAAATCGTTTTTAGTACCGGGGTTTTGTACACATACGACAAAGGGGCTCTTTCATTGAAGTCAACAATCGTTTTTAGTACCGGGGTTTTGTGGCAAAGGGGCTCTTTCATTGAAGTCAACAATCGTTTTTAGTACGGGGTTCTGTACACATACGGCAAAGGGGCTCTTTCATTGAAGTCAACAATCGTTTTTAGTACCGGGGTTTTGTACACATACGGCAAAGGGGCTCTTTCATTGAAGTCAACAATCGTTTTTAGTACCGGGGTTTTGTACACATACGGCAAAGGGGCTCTTTCATTGAAGTCAACAATCGTTCTTAGTACCGGGGTTTTGTACACATACGGCAAAGGGGCTCTTTCATTGAAGTCAACAATCGTTTTTAGTACCGGGGTTTTGTACACATACGGCAAAGGGGCTCTTTCATTGAAGTCAACAATCGTTTTTAGTACCGGGGTTTTGTACACATACGGCAAAGGGGCTCTTTCATTGAAGTCAACAATCGTTTTTAGTACCGGGGTTTTGTACACATACGGCAAAGGGGCTCTTTCATTGAAGTCAACAATCGTTTTTAGTACCGGGGTTTTGTACACATACGACAAAGGGGCTCTTTCATTGAAGTCAACAATCGTTTTTAGTACCGGGGTTTTGTACACATACGGCAAAGGGGCTCTTTCATTGAAGTCAACAATCGTTTTTAGTACCGGGGTTTTGTGGCAAAGGGGCTCTTTCATTGAAGTCAACAATCGTTTTTAGTACCGGGGTTTTGTACACATACGGCAAAGGGGCTCTTTCATTGAAGTCAACAATCGTTTTTAGTACCGGGGTTCTGTGGCAAAGGGGCTCTTTCATTGAAGTCAACAGTTTTTAGTACCGGGGTTTTGTACACATAAGGCAAAGGGGCTCTTTCATTGAAGTCAACAATCGTTTTTAGTACCGGGGTTTTGTACACATACGGCAAAAGGGGCTCTTTCATTGAAGTCAACAATCGTTTTTAGTACCGGGGTTTTGTACACATACGACAAAAGGGGCTCTTTCATTGAAGTCAACAATCGTTTTTAGTACCGGGGTTTTGTACACATACGACAAAAGGGGCTCTTTCATTGAAGTCAACAATCGTTTTTAGTACCGGGGTTTTGTACACATACGACAAAAGGGGCTCTTTCATTGAAGTCAACAATCGTTTTTAGTACCGGGGTTTTGTACACATACGACAAAAGGGGCTCTTTCATTGAAGTCAACAATCGTTTTTAGTACCGGGGTTTTGTACACATACGACAAAAGGGGCTCTTTCATTGAAGTCAACAATCGTTTTTAGTACCGGGGTTTTGTACACATACGACAAAAGGGGCTCTTTCATTGAAGTCAACAATCGTTTTTAGTACCGGGGTTTTGTACACATACGGCAAAGGGGCTCTTTCATTGAAGTCAACAATCGTTTTTAGTACCGGGGTTTTGTACACATACGGCAAAGGGGCTCTTTCATTGAAGTCAACAATCGTTTTTAGTACCGGGGTTTTGTACACATACGGCAAAGGGGCTCTTTCATTGAAGTCAACAATCGTTTTTAGTACCGGGGTTTTGTACACATACGGCAAAGCGGCTCTTTCATTGAAGTCAACAATCGTTTTTAGTACCGGGGTTTTGTACACATACGGCAAAGGGGCTCTTTCATTGAAGTCAACAATCGTTTTTAGTACCGGGGTTTTGTACACATACGGCAAAGGGGCTCTTTCATTGAAGTCAACAATCGTTTTTAGTACCGGGTTTTGTACACATACGGCAAAGGGGCTCTTTCATTGAAGTCAACAATCGTTTTTAGTACCGGGGTTCTGTACACATACGGCAAAGGGGCTCTTTCATTGAAGTCAACAATCGTTTTTAGTACCGGGTTTTGTACACATACGGCAAAGGGGCTCTTTCATTGAAGTCAACAATCGTTTTTAGTACCGGGGTTTTGTACACATACGGCAAAGGGGCTCTTTCATTGAAGTCAACAATCGTTTTTAGTACCGGGTTTTGTACACATACGGCAAAGGGGCTCTTTCATTGAAGTCAACAATCGTTTTTAGTACCGGGGTTTTGTACACATACGACATAGGGGTTCTTTCATTGCTATCAACAATCGACTTGGGAGACACCTGTGTTTCGGTCTGATGTATCCATAAGAAAAGGTACACCAAACAATGACCTCTTCACACATCCGCTTCACCTGTTATCTTCCTCTTAGCCTGTCTGTGAATTACTTTTAATGTAACTTAAGATACAGATGAAAATCATAAGATGAAAAGTGTACCCAGTATGTTGTGTATAGAATAATATAGGGTACACTAGTGTTCAGCAACATTTTACAGTAACTATGTTTAACAGAAGGTATATTTGACAGTAACTATGTTTAACAGGAGGTATATTTGACAGTAACTATGTTTAACAGGAGGTATATTTGACAGTAACTATGTTTAACAGGAGGTATATTTGACAGTAACTATGTTTAACAGGAGGTATATTTGACAGTAACTATGTTTAACAGGAGGTATATTTGACAGTAACTATGTTTAACAGGAGGTATATTTGACAGTAACTATGTTTAACAGGAGGTATATTTGACAGTAACTATGTTTAACAGGAGGTATATTTGACAGTAACTATGTTTAACAGGAGGTATATTTGACAGTAACTATGTTTTCATCGAGATAAGAATAAACACGATCTTCGGAGAATATCAGTTAAAACAGATGTTCGTCAAGCCTTCTGCTTTCATCTTTCGTTTTCTGCTGCCGATGATGTGCACATCAGTTACCTCTCCACTGCCCAGCCCATAGCCACACCTTTCATCGTTCCCGCTTTCATTAAAAACTGTTGTGTAAAATGGCAGTGTGGGAATGGTGACGAAAAAAATCCACTTTATTTAACAATGGACACAATCCAACAGCTGTAGGGAACATCATTCTACAGCATTTAATGAGGCACAATATTCGTGGTTCTAAACATGATGACACACTTGAGTACATTTCAACGCACGTTAATGCATTCATCACACTTAATAAGTACATTTCAACGTACGTAAATCATTCATCACACTTAATAAGTACATTTTAACGCACGTTAATGCATTCATCACACTTAATAAGTACATTTCAACACACGTTAATGCATTCATCACACTTAATAAGTACATTTTAACGCACGTTAATGCATTCATCACACTTAATAAGTACATTTCGACACACGTTAATGCATTCATGACAATTAAGTATAGTTCAACACACTTTAATGCATTCATATGTATTTAAAGTAGAATACTATGGAAAGTTGTATTTGATGGGTCGCCAAAACTTAACCATTGCATAATGAGTATGAGGGGATAGTGACTGTAACAGCTATGTAAGTCATTACAACTCCAGTGAAGTGTGACCAACAAGTATAACTTGACTGGGATGGATCTGTGTTCAAAAGAGGAATGCTTGAGTTAGGGAAGGAAATATTCTAATGGGTGAATGAAAGGACTATAATATGAATGAATGGGCTGTTGGCTGGCTGGCTGGCTGGCTGGCTGTGTGTAACAGATGTAATGAGGCAAAACAGAGCAGATAGTTTGATTTGATCCACTAAATTCGATACTTAAGGGCAAATGTCATGATTAGTCCTTGGCCTGAGGTAGAGATACATTTATACCCAATAGCCATGCCAAGATTCCAAGATTCCAAACTCATTGCTGTAGGCAGATTTCTTACCCAGATGTTGTGTGGAGAAAACCATAGAAAACTCTGATGGTTTGGAATGAATGGAGATTTTTTGACTGTTTTAGAAATGAATTTTATTTCAGTTGGTGGAAATATGATAAAGTATGAATGATGTGTTATTTTTGCAGTTTTTCAACCAGAGCTGTTACTTTCCAATGTTAAGGGAATGCGTCAGTGGAGTTTAGGATGTTCTGGGTTCCTGATGTACTATAAATAGCCTTTGTACTAGGTTTGAGCTGGGTTCCTGATGTACTATAAATAGCCTTTGTACTAGGTTTGAGCTGAAATGCTGCTCCTGGTGTGCAGGATTGCTTTGTCTAATTGAAATTGAAGAGGTGGTCAAGTCTTACAAACCCAGATGACTGGCAATAAATTACTCTGTTCGTTTCCCTGAGCATTGCCTCAGAGCGTTAATTAAATGTACAACCCATTATAGCCCATAAGCACCAGTGACATCCTTTTAAAACTATAATGAGTTTTAACTTTTAATATACTTTTATTGAACTGAAATTGATGCAGCTTTACACATCTATGCAGTGTTTCATTGGTTAAATTTAGTTTATTGAATTCAGGATGGTTGAACTGTTTGGTTCTTTTCAGAACCGTGTGGTGTTTCATTTATTGATTATGGTTTTGAGTTTTTGAAAATTTAGTTCTTATCAGAAATATTGGTCAGGTAGTAGATAAATACTTGTTGGTCAGCGTGACCCTTGGAAAGCAAGCCTAGAAAGTTTAGCTCCCCTCCCCACTCACTCGCCAGTGTGAGATAAACAGACTAGCGCCACACACAGTCATGAGAAGACAACTCTTCTTCTAATTGGAATGGAAATAGAGTTGGCTACAATTTAATTATAACTCTATTTTTTAATATGTTAACTCTTAGACTAATTAGTTAACTACTATATATCAATATATATTTAAAATTAGATTGTCAAGGACTGTTAATTGGGAGAATTTCAAGGATATATTCACGTCCCGGAACTTTTACTGAACCCCGCTGTTAGTGGCTTTGACGTAATATTTTATGGGCATGGAACAGTGAGAATATAAATAGGGTTGTGACACTAATAGAAAGATATTTCAAAGCATAGTCACGCTCATTGTAACCTCAAGGTATAGTGATACATATATATAACTTTAGTTTAAATCATCATATTCTATACACGTGAACTAATCTAGCATGGAATAGCTTCCCAAAATATGTAATTAAGTACAATACTCGGGAGTGTTATACAAATACTACTAATAGAAATACTGCAGGACTTCTAAATAATAACAGACCTTGTAATTCCCCCGTATAAAGATCTAGATATTGAAACTGTCAACCAGACCAACAGGAAAACAAAATCAATGTAGCTGTACCAACATGACAGAGTCATACAAGAGACCTGTGAAAGATACGAATATACCAGGATCTCAAATTAAAAAATCCAAAAGTTCACAGACTTGTCTCACTGCTAAAAGCAGCTGACCTTGGCAATGTCCATAAAACCTTGGATCTCTCACATGCCTACCTGGACACTGAAACCAAAGTTCACAACCGACAACAGAAGTCGTAAGAAAAGTAAACAACGACTTCTACAGCTCCTGTATAGTGAACCAATACGTGGGTTTTAGCCGCCATTTTTAATCATGGACTTTTATTTATTTTATAATAAGTAAACATGCTGTTTTGTCCGAATCATATTATGTTATATTATATTATACTATGTCGTACCGTGTCGTGTCATGTCATATTATATTATATTATCTATATATTTCTCTATATATATACAGAGAGAGATAGGTATATTAGTATGTTGATACTTGTGATCAGTATATAAAATAAATTTGAGTAAATAGCACATTTTTGTTAACTGCTCCTTGCTCAAGGGAAAAATTGTAAACATTTACAAAAGATATAGCTTAGGTGAAATTACATTTACATCAGTTTAAAGTTAACAACAAACTGTTCTCATGGCTTCACCATAACAATAATCTCCCTCCCTCTCTCTCGCTCTCTCTCTCTCTCTCACACACACACACACACACACAATCAGTTTGTAGTGACGTCACACGAACTCTTGGGAGCGAACTCTGATCTACCAACAAAGGAAGGTATCCATGCCAGAAGAGTGGCATATGTTGATTATTTAACCAGAGTCGGTATCTAATGCTTAAGGGAAAGAACTCTGATCCTTTAACAAGGGACGGCATCCATGGCTTGCAAACAACGCGCTATAATGTTCGAATACCAGACGAGAGAGACTGTGTTAAGGCCCAGATGAAAACACTCACTTGTAAGTGCTCAAACACTAATTTTTTTTTTGGTACAGTCAGGCCTGTTTGTTATAGGGGTGTGTAAAATATCTCATTTGGAAAATGATGCTTTATGATCATCATCATCGTCGCCGTTGTCATTATCATCATAACTACATCATCGTCGTCATCATCATTTATAGTATGACACTTACTTTCATTAGTTATACATATATGGGTTTCATTCCTTCTCTTGTAGTTTCATGGTCTAAATAGCGAAAGGTTTCTTTTTCTATACGTCACTTTGTTTATGTCACTTTGTTATTAAGTCCCCCTTGAACACCTATCACTACCATAACAATCCCTTTTTACGTCACTTGTGAGTACTATGCTGCTTTAAAAATGCAGGTAAAATCAGTTGTTTATTGGCTTTTAAATGCGTGTATTATTGTTCGCTATTTTGGTTGATTCTTTTCACGACTTTCAATGTTGGACAGTTGGCTGCCTGGGTTTCGGAATCTACTTGGATTGTGGGAGGTCCACGGTTTTAGGAAAAGTAAATGATCAATGCAGAGAAAGTGCCGCCTTAAGCAACAGTGTGGAATGTCAGTCTCTGAGAATTTATCCAGGTAGTATTCCTTTACAGATGTGATGTTTCCCAGAGTTTCTTCTAGTACTGGTAGCACTTCTGCTCTCACATACCGCTTCTCTTACTTTCATATTTGAGATAATATTTATACTTTCCAGTCTGTGCTCTCTCTTTCGTTTTCTGTGTCCGTCATTTTTAAAGTATGCCAACTGCCTTTAGCTGTTTCATTCGGCACGTCATTTTTAAAGTATGACAACTGCCTTTAGCTGTTTCATTTGCACGTCTGTTCACCCAAATGACTCAAACAAAATCAAACTAACCAAGCTAAACGAACTACCAAACGAAGCCAACAAAAACAAACGAACCACAAAACGAGCCACTGACCAAATAAACGAATCAACAAAGCGAACTAATGACCAAACGAATCAATAAACTCCCAGCTACTGAAATATTTCAACTAGCCAGTGAGTAAACACTGAAATTGATACATGCTTATGGCTATTGACCTAAATAATATTTATAACATGTTTATGGCTATTAACTAAATAATAATATTTATAACAACGTGTTTATGGCTATTGACCTAAATAATAATATTTATAACAACAGTGCAAACATATGAATTCACACAATAACACGATCTCTATAATGCACGAAGATCATATGAAAGGGTAGTTCTCATTTGGTTTAGTTTGAGTGAAAAGACGCTCCAGTTTTATTGATCTTGTTCATTGCTGCAGTGTCTGGTCCTCATACGAAACTTATCACTCCTGCAAAACATTGCTTCGTTTATCTGATTGCATGCTTCTGGATTTTAATTTTCTGCTTCTTTCTTTACCTTCATCTTGTCATTGTTGCTGTTACCACTACCTTTATCAAGATCATTATTGTTCTTATAATAATAATTCTTCTCATTTCTACTACTAGTAGTCTACTGCTGTTGTTGCTGCTGTTCTAGTACTACTACTGTTCTACTGCTGTTGTTGCTGCTGTTCTAGTACTACTACTGTTCTACTGCTGTTGTTGCTGCTGTTCTAGTACTACTACTGTTCCACTAAAAGCAAAGAGTCCTAATTCTATGTCACTGCCTGGATGAATAACTGACGTTCTGTTCTCGGCGTTTTGTACACAGTGGGCGTGGTATGTGAGGACGATGACGTTGAGCGAAGGTCTCCTACTTGAGTTTTTGTAATATGACGTCAGTCTTTGCCTTTTCATCAGCGTCACTTGGAGGGTTTTTGTAATACGACGTCAGTCTTTGCCTTTTCATCAGCGTCACTTGGAGGGTTTTTGTAATACGGTGTCAGTCTTTGCCTTTTCATCAGCGTCACTTGGAGGGTTTTTGTAATACGGTGTCAGTCTTTGCCTTTTCATCAGCGTCACTTGGAGGGTCCAGAGACTGGGTGGCTTGACTTTGAGGTAAAAGAACTGTCTGACGTGACTTGGAGATCCAAGAGACTGGCTGACTGACTTGGAGATCCAAGGGACTGGCTGGCATGAATTGGAGATCCAACTGACTGACTGGCATGAATTGGAGATCCAAGAGACTGACTGGCATGAATTGGAGATCCAAGAGACTGACTGGCATGAATTGGAGATCCAAGAGACTGACTGGCATGAATTGGAGATCCAAGAGACTGAGCGGCGTGATTTTGGAGATCCAAGACACTGAGTGGCGTGATTTGGAGACCAAGAGAACGAATGGCGTGATTTGGAGATCCAAGAGACTGAGTGGCGTGATTTGGAGACCAAGAGAACGAATGGCGTGATTTGGAGATCCAAGAGACTGAGCGGCGTGATTTTGGAGATCCAAGACACTGAGTGGCGTGATTTGGAGACCAAGAGAACGAATGGCGTGATTTGGAGATCCTAGAGACTGACTGCCATGACTTGGAGATCCAAGAGACTTACTAATGTGACTTGGAGATCCAGGAGACTGACTAGGGGGCTAGAAGCGGGTCCGAAGTAGGAATTGAGGGGCATAGCATTATATGTCCGCGCACAAATTGTCAGCGGAACCTTCATGAGATAATTAGTTCTTGTGGAACTTTTTTTTTTTTTTTGTGGAACGAAATTTTTAAAGTAACTCTAGTCCGCTCCGAAAGTCGGAAGTATCGGGGTACATCATGTAAAATACTCCTCTGCAAAATGCATTACCACTCCTACTCTGAAAGAGAACGAGAAACCATTGCGAGCCCTAGGTGCGCGTTATAAAACCGAACGCGTAGGGTACACAGAAGTCAAGCAAGACCTGCAAGCGAGTGACGGCTTCGTGTTGACATGTGTGCTCAGATACGAGATCGGCAGTCCGTTGGAAGGTATTGTGAAACGAAGCGAGGAGAAGAAACTAATAATGACCCGCCCTCGCTTTTCTTATCACACCACAGTCACAGGCCACATGCCTGCTGCAACAGCGTTCTGTCCACAATGGGTAACGAATCCAGTTGTATGTTGCCTGTACAATTAGGTTCTAACAAAGAAAAGAGTCCACTTGAATGTTGTCTATATAATTAGTTCCTAGCAAGAAAAGAGTCCAGTTGATTGTTGCCTATGCAGAGTTTCTAACAAAAGAAGAGTCCACTTAAAGATTATCTTTATAATTATCCCTAACAAGAAAAGAGTCCAGTTGTATGTTGCCTATACAAAGTTTCTAACAAAAAAAGAGTCCACTTAAAGATTGTCTAATAATTAGTTCCTAATTCCAAATACAACTGGACTCTTTTCTTGTATGTTGCCTATACAGAGTTTCTAACACAAAAAAAAAGTCCAGTTGTATGTTGTCTATATAATAGTTCCTAACAAGAAAAGAGCAGTTGTATGTTGCCTATACAATTATTTTCTAGAAGAAAAGAATCTACTTGAAGGCTGTCTGTACAATTAGTTCCTAACAAATGAATCCAGTTGTAGGTTGTCTTTAGAGTTCCTAACAAGAAAGGTCCCCAGTCGTAGACTGTGGAATCAGTTCTAAACAAGACGTTAGCAGAGTTTTAGACTTAGATGTAGAATGAAGAGAGTTCCAGAGAAGCAAATAATTTCATTGAATGTTATTGCTGCATTCCTAAGCAAGCAATGAATCCATTAGAAGGCTGCTCTTAGTGTTCACCAGGGGTGTAGTGGGACGAGGAGGGGGAGGGGAGGACGGCGTCCCCTTACTTTTTTTGTATGAAGTGGACGCGTCCCCAAATACATTTGTTCCAAAAATCCACGTTGGCAGAGTTTGCGTAAAATAAATGTTTAATTCATCTATAACTTTCATTTAGTCGAGTTTCTGGCATCCCCCCCCCACCTCACTTCTTTTTTTTTTAGGACTTCACCCTGGTGTTTACAACAAGCAATCCGATTAACAGTGTAGGTAGAGTTGTAAACAAGCAATCCGATTCAACAGTGTTGGTAGAGTTGTAAACAAGCAATGACTGAATCCGATTCAACAGTGTTGGTAGAGTTGTAAACAAGCAATCCGATTCAACAGTGTTGGTAGAGTTGTAAACAAGCAATCCGATTCAACAGTGTTGGTAGAGTTGTAAACAAGCAATGACTGAATCCGATTCAACAGTGTTGGTAGAGTTGTAAACAAGCAATCCGATTCAACAGTGTTGGTAGAGTTGTAAACAAGCAATCCGATTCAACAGTGTTGGTAGAGTTGTAAACAAGCAATCCGATTCAACAGTGTTGGTAGAGTTGTAAACAAGCAATGACTGAATCCGATTCAACAGTGTTGGTAGAGTTGTAAACAAGCAATCCGATTCAACAGTGTTGGTAGAGTTGTAAACAAGCAATCCGATTCAACAGTGTTGGTAGAGTTGTAAACAAGCAATCCGATTCAACAGTGTTGGTAGAGTTGTAAACAAGCAATCCGATTCAACAGTGTTGGTAGAGTTGTAAACAAGCAATCCGATTCAACAGTGTTGGTAGAGTTGTAAACAAGCAATCCGATTCAACAGTGTTGGTAGAGTTGTAAACAAGCAATCCGATTCAACAGTGTTGGTAGAGTTGTAAACAAGCAATGACTGAATCCGATTCAACAGTGTTGGTAGAGTTGTAATCAAGCAAAGACCAGTTTAATGCCAGGGTTACTAATAACGATTATCTTCCAGACAAACAAGAATCTTATTTTAGACTGTAAGTAATTGTTCAAGAAAAATATATCCCTTTTTCTAATTACAGATATACATCCCAATAGACTAAACATCTTGTTTTACATCGTGAATAAATATTCAGACAAGCAAGAAATCCTGCACACTTTCAGGAGGAACTGCTCGTATTACAAGCAAACAAACGTTGTCAATCCAATAGACACAAACTATGTCGTAAGCAAGCAAAGAATTCAGTGCAACAATGAGAGTGCAGTCCCTTGAGAACCGAACACACGTTTCTTTCGTGAATACATTCGGGGTCTGTGTTTCACAAGTCTGAGACTGCTTGTGTTTAGGTGACCACACATACACTACCGACCGATGCGTTCGTTTTAGTTTCACACGTGTCGGCACACGTAAACAACCCTCTATGCTTAACACAGAGACTGAAACCTCCACGACTACGCCCACCACCACCATCCCAAC
Source organism: Sinotaia quadrata (assembly GCA_028829895.1). Taxonomy (NCBI): domain Eukaryota; kingdom Metazoa; phylum Mollusca; class Gastropoda; order Architaenioglossa; family Viviparidae; genus Sinotaia; species Sinotaia quadrata. The sequence continues at coordinate 5,340,285 of CM054177.1, forward strand.
ACACATGCACACAAGTTTGTAAAAACACAAGTGATCATGACTGTTATATGGAAAGTTGGGCTTTTCTTTCGCTGATGCAGTCTGCTTGGCCCGGCGTTGTCTGGCATTTGTGACCATTTGTTCCGATTAAGCAAGTATCTATATAGGACGTTTTTACTGTTTCCATTTTGTTTTAGGAGAAGAATTCATCGTTTCCATTTCGTTTTAGGAGAAGAATTCATCATTTCCATTTTGTTTTAAGGAGAATAACTAATCAGTTCCATTTTGTTTTAGGAGAAGAATTCATCATTTCCATTTTGTTTTAAGGAGAATAACTAATCAGTTCCATTTTGCTTTAGGAGAAGAATTCATCGTTTCTGTTTTGCTACACTGACTCCTCTCGTACCTCATACTTCACCCCTAGCTACACTGACTCATCTCGTACCTCATACTTCACCCCTAGCTACACTGACTCCTCTCGTACCTCAGACTTCACCCTTAGCCACACTGACTCCTCTCGTACCTCATACTTCACCCCTAGCCACACTGACTCCTCTCGTACCTCATACTTCACCCCTAGCCACACTGACTCCTCTCGTACCTCATACCTCACCCCTAGCCACACTGACTCGTCTCGTATCTCGCAACTTAGATAAAGACCAAGCCATGAGTCAAGAATTGGTCACATGACCAGAGTAATGGATGGTTCGACCCTAGTCACATTCATGTACAGTTGTACACTGAGAGAAGTGTAGACAGTTGATTGAATAATAAAGATTGTAATGTGCGGATCGTGAATTTAAGAGGTAGTTTAGAATGAGACTGGTAGCCGTGCTTTTGTGTATTGCTTCCTTTTAGTTAACACTCTATGAGTTTATAGGTTGGCTGCAATTAACACTCTAAGAGTTTGTAGGTTGGTTGCAGTTAACACTCTATGAGTTTATAGGTTGGCTGCAATTAACACTCTATGAGTTTGTAGGTTGGTTGCAGTTAACACTCTATGAGTTTATAGGTTGGTTGCAGTTAACACTCTAAGAGTTTGTAGGTTGGTTGCAGTTAACACTCTATGAGTTGGTAGGTTGGTTGCAGTTAAAGCTTTATGAGGTTGTAGGTTGGTTGCAGTTAACGCTTTATGAGGTTGTAGGTTGGTTGCAGTTAACGCTTTATGAGGTTGTAGGTTGGCTGCAGTTAACGCTTTATGAGGTTGTAGGTTGGCTGCAGTTAACGCTCTATGAGGTTGTAGGTTGGCTGCAGTTAACGCTTTATGAGGTTGTAGGTTGGCTGCAGTTAACGCTTTATGAGGTTGTAGGTTGGCTGCAGTTAACGCTCTATGAGGTTGTAGGTTGGCTGCAGTTAACGCTCTATGAGGTTGTAGGTTGGCTGCAGTTAACGCTTTATGAGGTTGTAGGTTGGCTGCAGTTAACGCTTTATGAGGTTGTAGGTTGGCTGCAGTTAACGCTTTATGAGGTTGTAGGTTGGCTGCAGTTAACGCTCTATGAGGTTGTAGGTTGGCTGCAGTTAACGCTTTATGAGGTTGTAGGTTGGCTGCAGTTAACGCTTTATGAGGTTGTAGGTTGGCTGCAGTTAACGCTTTATGAGGTTGTAGTGCAATACTTCACTTTAATGTAGAATAAAAGTAGTCCAGATATTAACTACGCGTGTCCTGGCCACATTAGCTCACTTGACTAAGGGTCAACATATACTTTTCTACTTTGGAGGGGGTAAGGAGTATGGACTGGATGGGTGTTACTGGCTATGAATGATATAATTATTTTTTAATTGTTAGAAATTGCATTCTCTTCACTTCTATATTCCTGTACACGGATTCTTTTGTTGTTTGTCATTGTAAACACTTAGTGTTGGTTGTCATTGTAAAAACTTAGTGTTGGTTGTCATTGTAAAAACTTAGTGTTGGTTGTCATTGTAAACACTTAGTGTTGGTTGTCATTGTAAACACTTAGTGTTGGTTGTCATTGTAAACACTTAGTGTTTGTTGTCATTGTAAACAGTGTTGGTTGTCATTGTAAACACTTAGTGTTGTTTATCATTGTAAGCACTTAGTGTTGTTTATCATTGTAAGCACTTAGTGTTGTTTATCATTGTAAGCACTTAGTGTTGGCTGCAATACGTCACTGTTGTACTTAATAAATACTATAAAATTTGGTAAACAGAAACACATTTTTTATTTTTGTTTTTTAAAATTAATTTATTTATTCTGACAAATTTTGAATATTTGGGCCAGTATCCTCCTCAGTAATGATACGGGAAAACACGTCTGCATAAATTAAACATATTTCTTAATGCTATAGGCTAACTGGCTACATTGGTGGGTAGGCAGACTGGCTGAGAATTTGCTGGTATGTTAATTTGTTGGGTAATTGCTAGATAATTAAGTGGCCAGAAAACTGGATGATTGGTTGATTGGCTTGATTCCGACTATTTGCCTGTCTAGGTGTGTATTTTGCTAACTGTATGACACGTCATTTGTACCTCTTTCATTCAAAGAATTTGTTTTCTTTCATTCCACGCTCTTTGTCATCACATTCCAAGTATTAGATTTTGAAAAAGTATTTCACATTGAATTCTTTCTTTCTTTCTTTCTTTCCTTTCTTTTCTTTTCTTCCCTTCCATTTTCTTTTCTTTTTTCTTTCTTTCTTGCTTTCTTTCTTTCTTTCTTTCTTTCTTCCTTCCTTCAAGCGTTCCTTCCTTCTTTCTTTCAAGCCTTCCTTCCTTCAAGCTTTCCTTCCTTCAAACCTTCCTTCGTTTCTTCAAACCTTCCTTTCTTCCTTCAAACCTTCCTTTCTTCTTTCCTTCAAGCCTTCCCTCCTTCTTTCTTTCTTTCTTTCTTTCTTTCTCTCTCTGTTCCACCTGGCTTATAATTTATTTGTTTGCCTTTGTTCTAATTATTATCCACATGTTTCCATTTTCTACTTCTCTCTCTCTCTCTCTCTCTCTCTCTCTCTCTCTCTCTCTCTCTCTCTCTCTCTCTCTCTCTCTCCCCGCTTAGTGTGTTTTTGGTTCCCGCTCACTAAATGTGTTTTAAAAGCAACATGGTGAGATTATTAAGGAATGCCAGTTTTCAAAACTTCAGAAATTTACATTTGTGTCAGGATTACGTTTATGAACTAACTGGTATGTCAGTTAGGTTTGGCAGGCAGCCGACACGCTACCTCCACCCAGCCACTCATTCATCCACATAGAAACTGGTACATATACTACTCCAAAGTATACCAGCCACTGAATTTATTCGAGCTGAGTATTTATATCTATATTTCTATCGAAAGAGATTTCTGGGAAATTAAGTTTGAAGATCTCTTTAAATAAACAGCAAAACTCACTTATCGTTTGCTAGAACCTGTGCACAGGATATCAAGACTAAATGCCGTATTTGACAGGTCTGGCTGTTGTAACCCCACAAATATCAAGACGGTTCTCGTCTTCGTGTGACTGTTACCATATCAGCACTTAATGTGTCTAGTGATTTGCCCACGTCACGAATATTGTCAACACAGACAACATTTGTCACACACGTACTTTTCAAAATCCACTGACCTCTGAAGGGCAATACCTATCTCTTCCAAATCCAGTGGTGTTAGATCGGGACATCTTGGCAATGTCCAGTTTCCAAGCCAGTGGTATTAGATCGGGACATCTTGGCAATGTCCAGTTTCCAAGCCAGTGGTATTAGATCGGGGCATCTTGGCAATGTCCAGTTTCCAAGCCAGTGGTGCTAGATCGGGGCATCTTGGCAATGTCCAGTTTCCAAGCCAGTGGTGCTAGATCGGGGCATCTTGGCAATGTCCAGTTTCCAAGCCAGTGGTGCTAGATCGGGGCATCTTGGCAATGTCCAGTTTCCAAGCCAGTGGTGCTAGATCGGGTCTCCTGGCGATGCCGATTCCTTCCAAACCACTGGTGTTAGATCTGGATTTCGTGATGGCACTGTCTGTCCCTTTCAATCCAGTGCTCTAGACACGCTGTGAATGATCAGTGTCTTTCATTTCAGTTATACAACACATTTTGGATGTAGTCTTTAATTCTCAAGGGCAAAAGATGATCTGTTTTTGAAGTCTTTATTAACTACATGTAGTTTAAAGCCTCATCCAACATTTGTGGTCCTTGTTTCACTGTTTCTCAACATTCCAGGTTCTGTACGCTGAGTAATTGCTCTGTCAGTTTGTACACACTTCTGACCTATTCATCACTGAAAATAACACCGAACGGTCGTTATTGACTCGAGCTGGGCTTACCAAGAACACTTTGCGGAACGGACGCCATCTACTGACTGGCTGGCTGGCCGATCGGCAGTGAATACAACTGCACCATCAGGAATGCCCATCAACATTCATTACGACAGTAGCACTGCGCATGACATGAGCCGTTCAAAACATGCAGAGAAGGAATTTCCAAGACAATCGTCAGAACATTTCTAGATCGAACATTTAATAGTCGTTGCTAGGTCTAGGTGTTGAATTTACCGATCCTTTCCTAGAGGAAACCCTGGAATTTGTATGATGGAAAGTGTGACCATGACAGATTTTACACATTCTCATGCAATTGTCAAGGCTTTTGGCCAATTCCCTCGGCTTGCAGAGCAGCGTAATTACTGGTACTGCAGTCAGTCATTTTATAATCTACCCCATTCACCCGTAGGTTTGCAGTCAGCCAGTTTATAGTCCACCCCATTCACCCGTAGGTTTGCAGTCAGCCAGTTTATAGTCCACCCCATTCACCCGTAGGTTGTTAAAGTTAAAATGAATCCCGTCCACAACAAACACGCAAAGTACAAACCAAACTTCAAACTTATTGCTATGTGACATTCATGTGTGTTTGTTTTTTATAGCTTGGCAGTGTAAATAACATATTTTTTAAAATGGCAATAAACTTTCTTTTTTTCGAAATAAAATGAAAGCCTGAGATGAAGTTTATAGCTAAAGATTGCTTAAAAGATTTTGAAATAAAAATAATCAAACATGCCCACAATGCGTACGACTGAAGGAATGAAAATCGCTATCTATCTATCTATCTATCTATCTATCTATCTATCTATCTATCTATCTATCTATCTATCTATCTGTTTGTCTATCCATCCAACCATCCATCCATCTATCTATCCAAACTTGTCTAACGTCCCTCTTCCTATGTACAATGTCTCTCTCTCTCTCCGTCTCTCTCTGTCTCTCTCTGTCTCTCTCCTTCTCTCTCTCTCTGTCACACACACATACACACACATTCGTGCACGCGCGTGAGCACAAATATATATATATATAATTTATTAAAGAGCAGATAACTTATCAGTTAACATAGCTATAGTAGTTATTAAAGCGCAGATAACTTATCAGTTAACATAGCTATAGTAGTTATTAAAGCGCATCTAAACCTTTTCAAGAGAGCATGTCATTAAATTCACTGAAAGCATTCCTTTCTTTAAAAAAAACAACAACCAAACTTACAACAACGAAATATCTGCAATTTCATGCCATTAAAACCATTAATCGAGGTCAGAGAGTCTTACGCACAGTAACCCAACTGTACACATTTTTTCTGCAAGCGAAGCTCCCGAAGTCAAATTTTAGAAAAGCCAAGAAAAAAAAGAAGAAAGATTTCCAAAATTTTCAACACCATCCAACGTTCACATTTCCCTGAAAGAAAAAAACAACGAAGTAAATAATAAGACAACCCCGGTATCCACCCAGAATTCCAGTCTTATTTCGTATGCGCGAACTTGTAGCATTTTTCTTGCTACATTTTTTATTATTGAAAACATTTAATATCTCATAATCTTTACTGCATAGCGTATACCAAGGGAAGGAGTGTGAAAGGCAGCAGTTAAGCGGGGGGTAGCATCAACGCGAGGGTGGTAGAGGCCATCAACCCAACATTTGCCTTATCGTCTGAAAGCTCTGAGAACTTCTGATACCATCCTGTGTCAGAAACTGTTTCTGCCGCCGATTGGGGGATGTGGGATGGGGGTTAGAATCCCTCCTACGAAATTATCAGCTCACAGGTTTTCCTTCCGTCTTCTACCGTGCTTTCCGCCATTGCATGTAAACCAGTCTCGCATGAAGCTTTGATCCAAGGAAATCGAGAGAAAATCTGATTTTTACCTTTCTGAGTTGAACCTTTCGCTCGTAGCCGTTTACTTTTAACTGTTATTTTGTGTTTGTTTTTTTCACTTTCTGCCTATTTTCGCTTTTCTCCCTTTTCTACTTTTCTCGATTTAATTTTCACCTTTCTCTTCTTCCTTTCCTCTTATTCCTTCCTACCTTTCTATTTTCTCTCTATCATTGTCGTCTTTCTCTTTATATTTTTCTCTCTGTCATTGTCATAGTTCTCTTTATACCTTTTATCTATCATTGTAGTTTTCTCTTTTTTACTTTTTCTCTTTATTATTAACGTTTTTCTCTTTTACTTTTTCTCTCTATCATTATCATAGTTCTCTTTATACCTTTTATTTATCATTGTAGTTTTCTCTTTTTTACTTTTTCTCTCTATTATTGTCGTCTTTCTCTTTTCTCTCTATCATTGTCATCCGTCTCTTGTAGCTTTTCTCGTATTTCTTTTACCTTTCCTTACTTTATACCCTTTAACTTTCTTTACTTTATAGTTTATACCCTTTAACTTTCCTTAACTTAATCTTTACCTTTCCTTACCTTAACTTTTACCTTTCTTTACCTTACACCTTTATCATTAACTTACATTTTTAACTTTCCTTAACTGACATTTTTAACTTTCCTTAACTGACATCTTTAACTTTCCTTAACTTACATCTTTCACTTTCCTTAACTGACATCTTTAATTTTCCTTAACTTACATCTTTAACTTTCCTTAACTTACATCTTTCACTTTCCTTAACTTACATCTTTAACTTTCCTTAACTTACATATTTCACTTTCCTAAACTTACATCTTTCCCTTTCTTTACCCTATACCTTTACCTGTCCTTACTTGACACCTTTACCTTTCCATATCGTATACCTTTAACTTTCCTTACCTTAGCCTTTACTTACCCTTATCTTACACATCTATTTTTTCTTTACCTAACACTTTTATCTTTTACTATCTGACACTCTTTACCTTTCCTTACCCTACACTTTTACCTTTCTTTTGTTATTTTCTCTCATTTACCTTCCTGCTGTTATTTTCTCTCTTTTACTTTTATCTTTCTCATTTTACCTTTTCCTTTCTATCATTTTATTCTATCTTTCTAGTTTTTTTCTTTTGTCCTTTTTATCTTTCTAAATTTTACTCCCGACTTTCTGTTTTAACTGTTATATTTAGCTTCCTTTTTTCTTTTTAAGCTTACATTTGTACCTTTTCTATTTTAACTTTTTTTCCTTTTTCGTTTAAACTTCCTTTTCCTTAGCCTATCAATTATGCCTTTTTATCAATTTACTTTTCTCTATTTATGTCTATCCTTTTGACTTCTTAGTTCACAATTTTGTCTTTTCTCTTTTCTTTCTCTTTTTCTCTTCTCGATTCCTCTATTGATTTATTTCTTCTTTCTTTTCTCTGTGCTTTCTTGTACATTTATGTGGGTTTTTTTTAATACATTTCTCCACCCGTCTGTGCTTTCTTGTACCTTTCTTGGTTTCTTGTACCTTTTTGCACCTATTTAATAAATTTTTTACAATCTCTATTATATTTCATCTTTCATATTAACTATTCATATTTATTTAATTATTGTAATTACCGCTATCATATTTCAAATTATTTCTTTAACAAGTTTATAAAAAATCTTTATTTTATTTACATGTGTATATAATAAAAAATCTTTATTTTATTTACATTTTCATATTATTATTCTATCTGATATTATTTTCAATTGTCACCTTTAGCTTTCTGATGTACTTTTTTCCCCGTTTACCTTTCTCTTTGTAAAATATATTTCTACCTGTTATGATAGCCGTGAGGAAGGGAGTTGTGTGTGTGTGTGTGGGGAGGTAGAGATGGATCGTGGAATGGAAAAGATTTTTTGAGAAAAACTATGCGAGCGATGAGATACGTGAAGATGCCTGAATTAGCCATTTTAAAAGCAACTTGTATTTCAATGGATGGGAAACAGAAATAGTACATTAGGGTAACTGTGACGTATTAGGCCGGAAAAGTGGTCCAAGGAAGTACGTTATTACAAATGTGACGTATTTGGACGGAAAAGTGATCAGAGGAAGTACGTTATTACAAATGTGACGTATTAGGCCGGAAAAGTGGTCCGAGGAAGTACGTTATTACAAATGTGACGTATTTGGACGGAAAAGTGGTCCGAGGAAGTACGTTATTACAAATGTGATGTATTGAGGCCGGATAAGTAGTCCGAGGTAGTACGTTATGACAATTGTGACGTATTGAGGCCGGATAAGTAGTCCGAAGTAGTACGTTTGACAACTGTGACGTATTGAGGCCGGATAAGTAGTCCGAAGTAGTACGTTTGACAACCCTGACATACTATGACCGGATAAGTCCACCGAGGTAGTACGTTATGACAACTGTGATGTATTAATATTAGGGTACCTGTGACGTGTTAAAAATGGATGTGTGGACAAGATAGTATGTTATGATGTGATTTACTCAACCGGATATTTAGACAGAGATGTAGATCATATAGTCTCATCATACCGTCTCATCATACTGTCCATCATACAGTCCCTCATACTGTCCATCATACAGACCATCATACTGTCCATCATAGCTTTAGTCCATAATAATTTTGACAACGTACTGAATCCATAACAGTTTCATTCCATGTTCATCTTGTCAGCAATGTGTTCCAGTATTAGTCCATCATAATCTAGTCAGCAGACAATGTGTTCATTGTGTTATACAGGTATGAATACTAACATTTCCTATACAATATTTTTTCTATGAACAAATCTCCTACTTTGTGACAACCTAACATTTCCTGTACAACATTTTCATCATGAAGAAATCTCCTACTTTGTGACAACCTAACATTTCCTGTACAACATTTTCATCATAAAGAAATCTCCTACTTTGTGACAACCTAACATTTCCTGTACAACATTTTCATTATGAAAAAATCTCCTACTTTGTGACAACCTAACATTTCCTGTACAACATTTTCATTTTCACCAGGCAAAAATCTCTTACTTGGTGCTAACCTATTTCCTGTACAACATTTTCACCAGGCAAAAATCTCTTACTTGGTGCTAACCTATTTCCTGTACAACATTTTCACCAGGCAAAAATCTCTTACTTGGTGCTAACCTATTTCCTGTACAACATTTTCACCAGGGTAAAAATACGTTATAAGTGTCAGGCCAGTGTTTCTTGTATGGCACTTTTACCAGACAAAAGTTTCTTATTAGCTTCAGCTTATGACATTTCTTTAGCAGCATTTTTATCATGCAAATACCTCTTAATTAGCACCAAAATCCTGTACAAAAATATAATGTAAAAAAATATAATGTAAAAAAATATAATGCCAACCTTGTTTCCAAACATTTTTCTCCTGTGAAAACTTTGTGTCTGGCACCCAATCTGCTCGGTGCACAGCATTTTACTTCTTCAATTTTATTTTACTTTACTTTTAGTTTTTAAAGTGCGACGGCCTGGAACGCCATTAAATGCCAAGTAATATTTACAAAAGTCTTGTAACGACAACAACAACAATGGTTGATTGTCATCGTATACTTTTAAAACCATTTTTTTACCGCTTTGACCCGGACTCTTGACCAAGAAACTGGACTGAAGTGTTGCAAAGATTAAACATTTTAACCGACACTCAGACCATGAATCCCCTACATTGCTTTTATTAACACTCTTTCCACTTCGCTATGAAAAGGAAAGTTTGTATCGCATGCATACAGCGCTATCTAGTGTATTTATCCGAAAAGTTTGTATTGCATGCATACAGCGCTATCTAGTGTATTTATCCGAAAAGAAATGTTTGTATGGCATGCATACAGCGCTATCTAGTGTATTTATCCGAAAAGTTTGTATCGCATGCATACAGCGCTATCTAGTGTATTTATCCGAAAAGAAAAGTTTGTATCGCATGCGTACAGCGCTATCTAGTGTATTTATCCGAAAAGAAAAGTTTGTATCGCATGCATACAGCGCTATCTAGTGTATTTATCCGAAAAGAAAAGTTTGTATCGCATGCATACAGCGCTATCTAGTGTATTTATCCGAAAAGTTTGTATCGCATGCATACAGCGCTATCTAGGGTATTTATCCGAAAAGGAAAGTTTGTATCGCATGCGTACAGCGCTATCTAGTGTATTTATCCGAAAAGAAAAGTTTGTATCGCATGCATACAGCGCTATCTAGTGTATTTATCCGAAAAGTTTGTATCGCATGCATACAGCGCTATCTAGTGTATTTATCCGAAAAGAAAAGTTTGTATCGCATGCATACAGCGCTATCTAGTGTATTTATCCGAAAAGTTTGTATCGCATGCGTACAGCGCTATCTAGTGTATTTATCCGAAAAGAAAAGTTTGTATCGCATGCATACAGCGCTATCTAGTGTATTTATCCGAAAAGTTTGTATCGCATGCATACAGCGCTATCTAGTGTATTTATCCGAAAAGAAAAGTTTGTATCGCATGCATACAGCGCTATCTAGTGTATTTATCCGAAAAGTTTGTATCGCATGCATACAGCGCTATCTAGTGTATTTATCCGAAAAGAAAAGTTTGTATCGCATGCTATCTAGTGTATTTATCGGCCAGCCCATATCCGTACAATGTATTGCTTTCAATAAGTCTGGGAAAGAGATTGTGAATGTGTGATTTGCTTTGTTTATAGTAATGGATAATTCTTGTGAAATGTGATCTTAGGGTTGCTTGTCTTTTAAAAAGAGAAACCATTACATGCCAGGAACTAAAAAGTGGAATTTGAAAAACTGAGCTCATTAGAACGTAAGAAGAGCGTTAAGTGAAAATAAACAAAACAACTGTTATAATTTGAATTTTTTTCTCCCTCGCTTGCTTTCGGTTCATCGCCTGAAAAATAACTTTGTTCACTAAAAAGCATCAACTGTTTATTTTTAGGAGAAAAAAATTAATTACTGTACACTCGATTGATTTATTACTGTTGGTTAAGAGTGTCTTACCAAACGACTTGCTAGATGTCACGTGACTAATAACTTTCTTCAACTTGTCTCACCAGATGTCCCTGAAATGCCAAGCCTGTGAATAGAGATTACCGAAAACGAAGAACTTAATATCCTAAAGAGGATCCACGCACAAACTGCCTTATTTTCGAACGATTTCTATACTACTTGTTCTATACGTTAAAATTATGTTCACCAGTTACTAGTATGCGCTTGTCAGCTATTCGATAATGGTTCAGTAATAATTGTCAGACGTCATTTAACAGTTGTTCTTGTGTCGTTATATGGTCAGTGAATATTTCAGAGTCCATCCATGTGATTGTTTTAGTATATTTTATGTTTCTGGTATGTCTCACAGTTGGTTGATAGCTGGAGTGTACTTAGAAATTAAGTTTATATTAGAAGAATGGTTAATGTTCACCAATAATCTTCATTGATAATTACTTAGAAATTAAGTTTATATTAGAAGAATGGTTAATGTTCACCAAATAATCTTCATTGATAATTACTTAGAAATTAAGTTTATAATTATTAGAAGAATGGTTAATGTTTACCAATAATCTTCATTGATAACTGTATGATTTTTTATGACGACGTGTGAGGGAGTTTGTGTCATTTAATCAAAAGTTATTTATAGATTGTAGAAAGTAAGAGGTGTCATTTTTATGGAACAGCCATGTAAGGACGGTATCTCACCTTTAATAGTTGCATTTAATAAAAATTAAAAAAAATATCTTACCTAAAAATAGGTACGAAAGGTGTGGTTTGAAATAGTAGATAAATGTGTCATACAGCCAGTGACACATTTTGACACTTCAGGAAACAAACGTCCACTGTATACAGAATGTTTAATTACGAAGACTACATCAGAGTATATCAAGACGTTCCCCCAGACTAAAACCATTTGCAGAAGTAAAACATTACAGGAGGGAGATTTTGTTTTTATTTTTGCCGGTAACGTAAGGAGAATTCCGAGTTTCTTTTGGTCCGCATTAGTATGATTGTCAATGACAGACTTTTCCATTTCTAGGAAATGTGATATCGTCCTTTAGGGTTAAGCAGCGACGAGATAATACAGTATCTCTACACCATCTTTCTACGTCACGCACGAGACTGGGGGCGCGTTCTTGTTTACATATTCATAACTTTGCCTTTCACTCTAACGGCTGTCACCTCTAAGCAATTGTTTCCAGTGTCATTAGCTTTGGCTTTGCTGCTCTCGCGCACTCTGAAGTGAGAACAGCAACGTAGGCTGTCATCAAGATGTTAGAGATGAAAATCTTTCGGATAGGTTATCAGTCTCGGAATTTCCACTCGTGAAATCTTTGACACACCGGAAGCCTTGTAGACAGTCAGTCAAACACATACACCAGCACACAAATAAAAGCAAACAACAGTCAAATGAACAATAAAATAAATCACAAAAGAAACACATTCATAAGCAAAAACTGTAACAAACAAAAATAAAAGAATTTCAAAGATAAAATATGAAGAATTATTCATAATATTCACTTAGGTCATAAATCACAAAGTTATGAAGTGCATTATTTATAGTACACTATACATATAAACACCACAAAGTGCACAGATGCATCTACCAGAAACAGTCACTGAAACAGAGGAAGTCAAGGTACTGTGGGACTTTGAGATAAGAATAGACCGGGTGATTCCTGCACGAAGACCAGACATTGTAGTTCTCAATAAGTTCAACAGAACAGCAACAATCATTGATATCACTGTTCCAGGTGATAGAAACATAAAAACAAAAGAAAGAGAAAAAATTGAAAAATACCAAGACCTCAGACTAGAAATTCAGAGATTGTGGAATGTAAAAGCAGAAGTGATACCTATAGTGATAGGAGCCTTGGGGAACATAACATCTGAATTGGAAGGCTATCTGAATAAACTCCCTGGAAACCACAGACTAGCTTCACTACTCAAAGCAGGACTCTTCGGAAGTGCCCACATCCTCCGTAAAACCTTGGATCACAACCAACAGTCAAAATATAGGTAATGGAAAGAGGCTGAATAATAATAATAATAATAATAATAATAATGAATTTAATAGTTCAGTCCCAAAATGAGATTCCCAATATATGAATAATAAAATTACAAGAACAATATTTCAATCTCGGATGTGCCCCCAGATATGTGACATTTTGCTGGGAGATGGGCAAGATGTTAATTCCCAACCATACAGGCCACCAATAACCTCAGGCTAATCCCCGAAACACACCGTCTGGATAGCCACACATATTAGAAGGATGAATGATAGATAATGTAGGATAGAAAAGTAATAGTTCTAGATTATAATCTAGAAGATAGCTCAAGACCCCTGAAGAACCAAGAGGTTAAGATTTTGACAATGAAGAACAAAGAGGTAAAGACTGTGATAATGAAGAACTAAGTGGTCAAGATTTTGACAATGAAGAACAAAGAGGTAAAGACTGTGATAATGAAGAACTAAGTGGTCAAGATTTTGACAATGAAGAACAAAGAGGTAAAGACTGTGATAATGAAGAACTAAGTGGTCAAGACTCTGAGTCTAACAGTGAATATTTAGCCAATATAAAAAATAAAAACACAAGTGACATTGACAGCATCATGCCAAAAGTAAGCAGAAGAGGGGGAGGGGGAATTAATTAATGTCCGGTACAGCGATGTAAGCGACAGTGTGAACAGCAGTGTACAATGTGTCATAACATAAAGTGAGCAAATAAACTTTGTGGAAGTACCACTTCCTTGAGAAGCATAATGATGTGTAACAGTAACTCTCAGGTAAATCGTGAGTAATAAGCATAATGATGTGTAACAGTAACTCTCAGTAAATCGTGAGTAATAAGCATAATGACGTGTAACAGTAACTCTCGGGTAAATCGTGAGTAATAAGCATAATGATGTGTAACAGTAACTCTCGGGTAAATCGTGAGTAGTAAGCACGTGTACAGTACAGAATTACTCATAATAAATTAAACTCTATCTAGTATTTGAATAGTAAGCAAAATGTGCAGAATTACATTAATTACATCCTGAGCGTTATTTTGCCAACAGTATGCAAATAATACAATGACGAACAGTAAGTAAAAGATCAGTGTTTTTTTTAAAATAAAGAACAAAGACTTAATCGTTATGACGGGAAAACAGTAAGCAAAGGGGGTTAGGGTACAAAAACATCAGGAAAAATCCTCAAAAATATAATTAACGAGGCAAACAAGAATAAAAGTCGGGATAATAGCAAAAGAAAGAAACGACAAAATAAAATAAAACATCATCAACAAAAACAGCATAAAACAGCATCACAGGTGAACAAGCAAAAGGGCAGGGTATGAAACAAACAAAGAAGAAAAAGGGGAAAGAACAGAATCATAAAATTCAAGAGGTGAACAATAATCAAAAGGACAGGGTACAAACTACAAAGGAAGATAAAGAACATACAAAATTCACGAGTCAGATAATATAATCAAATGGACAGGGTTTAAAAGAAAGAACAGTTGCGTAAGATTCATTAGGCGAAAAGCACACAACTGGGCAGGATATTAAAAAAAAATGGTGGAAAAAATAAATGAACTGTATCGTAAATTTCATGAGGCAAACAATAAGCGAGATGCAATGTAAAGAAAAAGAATAGTAATGCTAAATTTTCGATGCATTCAGCAAAATGACAGTAAACAGAAAGTGCAGTAATGTCAATATCTTGAGGTGAACAATTAGCAGAGTGAAAAATGAAAGAACAGTGACCTAAGAATTTTGAGGTGAACAATAAGCAAATCAACAGGTTAAAACAGAAAGAGCAGTAATTTAAATATGTGGAGGTGAACAATAAGCAAATCAACAGGTTAAAACAGAAAGAGCAGTAATTTAAATATGTGGAGGCGAACAATTAGCAAAAGGGAAAGGAGGGTAAAACAGAAAGAACAGCGACGTAAAAGTGAGGTCAAGGTAAAAAGAAATGAACAGCATAATAAAATCCACGAGGCGAGCAACAAGCAAAATGGGCAGGGTGAAAATGCTGATGTAAAATTTTCGAGGCAAACAATAGCAAAAGGGCAGGATAGAAATGAGAGGGCAGGGTAGAAATGAAAGAGCCAAAACAGGGTAAAAGTCTTGATGTGATAATTGCCTTGCTTCAGAGAATAAGAAATTTGTTTCAGAAAAATGCATTTATCTGTGCGTGTTTGTAGATGCGCATTTTTGTGAATGCATGTGTGTGTGTGTGTGTGTGTGTGTGTGAGAGAGAGAGAGAGAGAAAGAAAGAGAGAAAGAGAGAGAAAGAAAGAGAGACATCGTGTAGAAAAGAGAGAGAGGGAGAGAGAATGAAAGAGAAATGATGAGAGATAAGGAGCAAGATGATTTCGACAGTCTTCTGGCTCGTCGGTCTCGCGGGATTGCTTGTTTAATGCTCCAACAATCTCCATCGGTCTCCATTAAGTTTGGCTCCGACAGAATACTTGACCCTTGCAGCAGAACCCGTGTGTATTTTTTAGTCATTTAGCTGATGGGTTATAAGTTCATTCGATCCCGCGGAATCCTTTTCTTTCTGTCTTTCTTTCTTCCTTTCTTTCTTTCTTTCTTTCTTTCTTTCTTTCTTTCTTTCTTTCTTTCTTTCTTTCTTTCTTTCTTTACTTTTCACAAATATTTGGTTTTCTAACACATTACAGTTTCGCCAGTTTAAATATTATTCTTTCTCCCTTTCTTTTTTTCTTTCTTTCTTTCTTTCTTTCTTTCTTTCTTTCTTTCTTTCTTTCTTTCTTTCTTTCTTTCTTTCTTTCTTTCTTTTTTCCTTACTTTCTTTCTTTCCTTACTTTTCACAAATAATTGTTTGTGTAACACATTACAGTTTTAACAGTGGTGACCTTTCACCTAGTGAATTAATAATTGATTACTGTATTTATTTTAATAATTCACTCCTCGACAGGGTCTTTATCTTTTGCAGTCTGTGAGACTAATTACTCTAATTGTTCTCATCTTCCAGGGTCTTTTATCTTTTGCAGTCTGTGAGACTAATTACTCTAATTGTTCTCATCTTCCAGGGTCTTTACCTTTTGCAGTCTGTGAGACTAATTATTCTAATTGTTCTCATCTTCCAGGGTCTTTTATCTTTTGCAGTCTGTGAGACTAATTACTCTAATTGTTCTCATCTTCCATGTGTTGCTCGTCCAGAGTGAAATGCAATCCTGATAATCAATATTAAACTAGGTATTACGCATTTTCGCTCTCGCCCTTCACATATTCCCATACCAGTTTGAGGGTTTCTTTCCCGAAAATATGTTTGACTGACTTTTAAGATTTATGTTTGGCAGCCTCCTCCCTCAAACCTGCATACTTCCTTTATCAATTCATTTAGCCAATGTGAGAAAGAACAGATCAACAATTGTATTAACTATACATATAACTAAATAATTAACAAAATCATTTATACACTATTTACAAGCAAATCACGAAATTACACATTAGTTCTTGATAATTAACAACTTAACTCTTTTCTTAGCAAATGTCATTCAATTCATAACATTTTAAATTGTTCAACGTCTTTTCACAGTTTGTATCAAAATCCTAATCCGCTAAATCTTTACTAAATGTTTACATTTAATAAATTATTAGAAATGAAAAATAGAAAATCATAGAAAAATGTTACAACATTGATCTGAGAGCTGGACACGCATTCATCTGATTGTTTATGTGTTCGTCGATGTGGACTCATCATTGAAGCTGCCAGGCGCAAAGCAAATATAGAGGTGGATAGGTGGCCACCAGTTCATTAACAACGCACAGAATGTTCGAACTACATATATGAATTGAGCTGTCCTCACTGTCACAAGTTCAATACACAGTCACAATTATTCCATCTCTGAAATAATATGGGAGTGCGTGCGTGTGTGTGTGTGTGTGGACTATTAACTTTGATTATGCAAAGAACTGTTTACCTTGATCGTACAGATGACCTTAGTAACATTACAGGATCGGTCACACTGACCATCGTGGTAATACTGAAACGTGACACTGACTCTCTTGGTCCTACTAAAGGGAGCTAATCTAGAACTGATCAGGCTCACACTTGACAGAGGACAGTATTTTGCATTTAAGTACAACAAAGGAACTACTGGCTAGATTGATTCTTTTATCTTGATTTATACTGCTGTCCATTTTGCCTAGATTTTGTCTTGTACATGTAAAGTATAGGCTGTCTAGGATTTGGGGAGAGGCTGCATTACTTCAGAAAAAGGGGTTTTCCTACTGTGGGTACCTACCTGCCTGTGTTTGCTATTTGCTCCAGAGAGGACAGTGTAGATTCCAGAATTTTTACATCGTCTTCATTTTGTTCACACGAAGCTTTTTACATCGTCTTCATTTTGTTCACACGAAGCTTTTTACATCGTCTTCATTTTGTTCACACGAAGCTTTTTACATCGTCTTCATTTTGTTCACACGAAGCTTATTACATCGATCGCTGGCCAATCAAAACAACAGGAGGTGAAATGGAGATTCTTAATATGTGCATACCTTTTGTTACACACATTTTTGTGTCTCTTACTCTTTGCGTCAACAGCTGTATTTAATTCTCCCTCAACCACACAAGCATGCACACACACGTACACACACACACACACACACACACACACACACACACACACACACACACACACACACACACACACACACACACACTCACACACACACACTCACACACACACACACACACACACACACACACACACACACACACACACACACACAGAATCCTGGAGAGATGTAGATAAGAGTGGTGTATGGAAGAGAACGTGAAATTTCTGGAGAGAGAGAGAGAGAGAGGAAGGAAGGCTAGGGAAGAAAGGGATAGAGAGAGGATATCTTATCAAGGAGCACTTGAGCTGTGTGTAAGGGGAGGCAAATGGCAGAGTAGCTTCTCTTTAAAGCGCAATTACTCGAAGCTCAGCAAGGCATCTGCATTGGGAACACATGCCAGTAAAACAATAGCTTTCCAAAACGCAAATATACATTATATCCACGTCTGCACAGCAACAGCAGCAATAACATATACACACATACATACGTACACACACACACACACACACACGCACGCACGCACGCACGCACGCACGCACACACACACACACTTAATCACTGACAATATAGGTAGTTTTGGTAACAATCGAACAAAACTCCATATAACTAGAGAGTTAATTTAACAAAACCCCATATAACTAGAGAGTTAATTTAACAAAACCCCATATAACTAGAGAGTTAATTTAAAAAACTCCATATAACTAGAGAGTTAATTTAACACAACCCCATACAACTAGAGAGTTAATTTAACACAACCCCATACAACTAGAGAGTTAATTTAACGAAACCCTATACAACTAGATAGTTAATTTGACACAACCCCATATAACTAGAGAGTAAATTTGACAAGACATTTTTTCATGGATCGTAAAGTTTAATGAAGATCGCTTACCCGAGTTTCGGTGAAGAAAAATCAGAACAAAGTCCACATGCAAATATAAAGCTCACCCTCGATTGTGTGCATGTAGATGAAGAGGAGTCACACTTCTGTCACACTTTACTTATCCTGTCTCACTTCTCTATATCCTGCCGCACTCCACTATATCCTGTCACACTTTGCTTTAGTTTGTCACTCTTCGCTCCATCCTGTCACATTTCACTTCATCCTGTCACACTTCACTATATCAAGTCATAGTTCGTTTCACTGTGTCACACTTCACTATATCCTGTCACACTTTATTTTGGCACTTCTCTATATCCTGTCACACTTCGCTATTTCCTGTCATACTTCACTATATCCTGTCACACTTCTCTATATTGTGTCACACTTTGCTTTATTCTGTCGTGCCGAGCGGACGTGTAATTGCTATGTAAATTAAAAATTAACCAAAGAACGTTTCTTAATTATATTATAGAAAATGTAAATGTTTCTCTCTACCCTGCTTACATTAAAAAAAATATTTATTTCTTAGGTCTAGAAGAAAATGGCCGCCAAAGACTAGAATACTACACTCAACGTGTGTTGAAATAGGATGTACATAGTCTTACAATGCAATGACTATACAAGGTCCACCATACTGACCGCATGCCTCTATCATGAGTTTTGCAGCATTCACTGTTCGCATGCTAATAATATACACAAAGTTTCTTTCTATCCAGCTGCCCAGTACCCCACTTCTGTGTGTGTGTGTGTGTGTGTGTGTGTGTGCGTGTTGAAGGAGGAAGGGGGACTTCAAATCGACTTTTGCACCATCTTGAGAAGCTAAATGACGTTAACGTCCGGTAATTTTTGTACTTCTACATCCGGTCATTTTATGAGGTTTTCATTCGTCATTCCCACCTTGCACATCTAATTTAAGTTATTCCTCGGACAGTCACAAGACTATTCTGAAATTCAGGAAAGTAGTGTTTAGTGTTTTACGTGTCATTACGCGGTACCCAAGTAGATTTATATGATTAACTCTTGTTTACAGGTTAATAATTTCATGGCAGGCATCGTTTATTATACAGATTAGTAAAACATGCGTTTTCTCCTCAAAGACTGTTTTCCTGCAGCCAGTGCAAGGATCTGTGTGAATCAGAGAAATGCAAACCTCTCATGTTGCCATGTTGGCTCTCTGTAAAGGTAACAAACAGTTTCTCAACTGAGCGAATACGAACATTGAAAGACTAGAGTACTAAAAGTGGACACGAGCTTGTTTTGCAGAAATTCCTACGCCGAATCTAACTTGTACTGAAACATTGGTGCAAAGATGTATAAAGAAACGTGTTTCCTATTTGGTTCTGACCTGCCATCCTTTCTGCATACCGCAAAGCAAAGTGTTACCCACCCATCTCCATTAAGCAAATCTGCCTGCCTGTAACAAATTATAAATGTTCTAAAATCACCCCCCCCTCCCACCACCAGACGAGACACTGCCCAACTAAGTATATTTTAGTATGAGACTTACTGGATTGCTACGTCACTTGAATCAGTGCACGTCACTTGAAGCAGTGCAGTATGACGTTTGTTACAGAACTATTTAATTTGATTTGCTTATTTGTTGTATCAAAAGGTTTTGCTACAATCCCTTAAGACTTTAAGTGAATATGCGTGAATCAAAAATTTACGATCTGTTGTATCGAAAGGTTTTACATTTTGCTACAATCCCTTAAGTGAATAAGTGTGAGTCAAAAATTTACGATCTGTTGTATCGAAAGGTTTTACATTTTGCTACAATCCCTTAAATAAATGTGTGTGAGTCAAAAATTTACGATTTGTTGTATTCCTACAACGAATTAATATCTAGGTTTTGTGCTTTTCTTCAATTCTTTGTGTAGTTAGAAGTTTGTTTTGCTTAAGTGCTATTTTGTGTGTATGTAATTGTTTGTTTTATTTCGTATGTAATTAGAGTATTTTTTAAAAGTAAATTACTATTTGATTTTTTCTTGGGGTGGGTGTGATTAGTTTTCATACAGTAAAGTGCTATTTGGGTTTTTTGAGGGGGTTTGTAGTATTCCTTATGTGATTAGAGTTTTGTTTTTCTTAAGCAAATTGCTATTTGTTTTGGGGTTTTTTTTGTAATCCTTATGTTTTATTGCTTTCGTTATGTGAAGTAGTATGTGCGGGTTTTGTGATTTGTTGCATTTTTATGTGAATTATCAAATTATATTTAGTAAATGAAGTTTGTTTGCAGTCCTTGAGAAGAATGAAAGGTTTTGTATGATGGTAATCTTACATAAAGCATCATTTTAGAGTTATCGTTTGGTTTTGATCTTACGTAAAGCAACATATGAGAGTTATCGTTTTATAGCGATCCTTATGTGAGTAAGGTTTTGTATAATTCCTCATTGAAATAGTATACGAGGTTTCGTATTTTTTTTTTGTTTTGTTTTGATGCATTCCTCATGTGGAACAGTGCACATGCTTTGCGTATTGTCGCATTATTTATATGAAGTAGCAAATGAAGTGTCGTTATTTTTCAAATGGTGCATTATTTATATGAAGTAGCAAATGAAGTGTCGTTATTTTTCAAATGTTGCATTATTTATATGAAGTAGCAAATGAAGTGTCGTTATTTTTCAAATGGTGCATTATTTATATGAAGTAGTAAATGAAGTGTCGTTATTTTTCAAATGGTGCATTATTTATATGAAGTAGCAAATGAAGTGTCGTTGTTATTTTTCAAATGGTGCGTTCTTCATATGCAGCAGTATAGCGGAAAGCGTGTCAGCGCAGTTCTCACGCTGCTTGGCCGTGATGCGGCTTTGGGGAACAGATGTTACCTGAAAACAAAAACAACGGGATGAGCTCTTGGCATTCCACTGAGCAGGTGTAAGGAATTTGGATCTAGGCTTCTGCATATAGCGCCAGTCACCCGAGGTATTTTCAGCACCAATAATTGAAAAGTCAAGGCAAAGACCCGATGAGAATGCCTTCCTTGCTGGTGCCCCACTCGTCAAGGTTGTGTAGAGTACAGTGCTTTCTTTGCCCTCACAACACTCCAGGGATGTCATGTTTGTTATTGTGTTGTTTAATTTCGGTGTTTGAACAAAAAGTGACGCGCTAACAGGAGAACGTGACGCGATGGCAGGAGAACGTGACGCGCTAACAGGAGAACTTGACGCGCTAACAGGAGAACGTGACGCTCTAACAGGAGAACTTGACGCGATGGCAGGAGACCTTGACGCGACGGCAGGAGAACGTGACGCGATGGCAGGAGAACGCGACGCGCTAACAGGAGAACGTGACGCGATAACAGGAGAACTTGACGCGCTAACAGGAGAACATGACGCGATAACAGGAGAACATGACGCGATAAGAGGGCAACATGATATGATATCAATAATAATAAAGGCGTTAACAGGATAAACGACGTGATGTCAGGACAGATTAATTTGATAACAGAAATAACTGACATCACAAACAGGACAAAGGATGTAATATCAGGGTTACATGATTTAACAGCAGGAATAGTTGATGTAAATCATGACAAACGACGTAACAACAACTCCCTGGAGACCACAGGCTCGCCCCACTACTCAAAGCAGCGCCCACAACCTCCGTAAAACCTTGGATCTTACCAGAATTTTCCAATTTATTCATCTCTAACTCCATTCTTTCCTATATTCAAGTTCCTGCAACAGTATTTATTAACCCGATATGCATACATCATAATAAATTACAACATTCCATCGCGTTCACTTTTGTTCTGAAGTGAATGGTGTTAAAAGCAAAAATACAAATGATAGTTGCTATTTTATATCTTCTAGCAAAATAGTATATCTTTAGAGTTGAAAAACGTGTTAACGAAATATATTTAGCACATGCAATAATGCTAATTTAAAGGCAAGTTAAAGCACTTGTGTTAAAAAAAAAAATTCTTTTGGCACTGATATTAATTATAGTAGAACAATGGTAGATGTGCTGGTGTTAATTATAGTAGTACAATGGTAGATGTGCTGGTGTTAATTATAGTAGTACAATGGTAGATGTGCTGGTGTTAATTATAGTAGTACAATGGTAGATGTGCTGGTGTTAATTATAGTAGTACAATGGTAGATGTGCTGGTGTTAATTATAGTAGTACAATGGTAGATGTGCTGGTGTTAATTATAGTAGTACAATGGTAGAGTTGCTAGTGTTAAAAGTACGTGTCCATTAACAGCTGTTTTGGCCTTGACCTGTAGTTGTGACACCCAAATGTCATCGATGTCAACGTGCCAATGCCGTGTCAGTACCTGTGGTGAAGACGTATGTTTGTCACTAGTGTGCAGTATATCCGGTGTATATTAACCTACAATGAATTTTGTAACAATTCAAGAAGGGATGTACAAACATAAAAAAAAATATGTGCCTGTCTATTCATTCATTAGTTCCAAACAACGATAACTCTTTTTAGTTTACATTTCTAACTATTGTGTGACTATTTTAAATATTCTAGCTAAATATTCTATCTTTCCGATCATAAGTCTAGATATAAAAGCTTTACATTCTAGCTATCTTACAATACTTTTCGTCAGCTTGCTTATAACTTCTCGTATTTCAAGTAGCAGCAGATATTTGTCAGCCAGCTTACAAATATTCTTTTTTAATAGTTTACGGTCTGATAAGCGACAGATGGTTTACAAATACTTATTTTTATTTTTAGCCAAATTTCGCTTAGTGCTAAATTTGCTTACAAGGATCACGTTGTGTTAGCAAATTCATCGCCCTCATAGCCTCTCCAGACACACTCCACCTATCAGCGGTACTATCACTGCTTTCTTACCTCAGCATCACTCCACCTATCAGCGGTACTATAACTGCCATCATACCTCAGCATAACTCCAGTGGTCGCAAGTGTGAAGTCGGACGGACATTTTAACTGTGCTACAGGCTGCCCGCTTGAATGTAAACATGCATCAAATGTGACAACCATATCGATATGATTTGCGAGTAAATTATTAAACCGAAACAAACAAATGCATAACTTGCAAGTAAACAAACAAACTGAAATAAACAAATGCATCACTTGCAAGTAAACAAATAAACTGGAATAAACAAATGCATCACTTGCAAGTAAACAAATAAACTGGAATAAACAAATGCATCACTTGCAAGTAAACAAATAAACTGGAACAAACAAATGCATCACTTGCAAGTAAACAAATAAACTGGAATAAACAAATGCATCACTTGCAAGTAAACAAATAAACTGGAATAAACAAATGCATCACTTGCAAGTAAACAAATAAACTGGAATAAACAAATGCATCACTTGCAAGTAAACAAATAAACTGGAATAAACAAATGCATCACTTGCGAGTAAACAAATAAACTGGAACAAACAAATGCATAACTTGCAAGTAAACAAATAAACTGGAATAAACAAATGCATCACTTGCAAGTAAACAAATAAACTGGAATAAACAAATGCATCACTTGCGAGTAAATTATTAAACCGAAGCTAGCATACATCATACATCACTTCCGAGTGAGGAATTAAACCGAAACAAACAATTACGTCATTTGCTAGTAAATAACTAAAGTATAACATGGTTAATGTCAAACACTGTCAGTCATTACAAAGCAACATGAATGGAAAACGTTCCAGAAAGTAACAATGAAATCATGAATTTCCCCCAAATATCAAAGTTTCTTTTGACTTTTATCCGCCAAGTGTAAGAGTGCCCACCAGTGACATACTGTAGAATAGCTTTCTCACTTATATTACTGTTTTCAAAGACGTGCCACTTCTTTTCAAGCAAAGATGACCTAGTTAAGAAGTAAGTCAAGAAAAACTCGCCTTGTTGGCAATCATCCCTACTTCCGCTGCTACGTCATTCGGATGACCTAGTTAAGAACAAAAATAGTTTGGAATCCAGTTTTTACATAACAAAGATGATCCAGTTGAAAATAATCACTTTATTATGTAATTTCAGTAGAGTGGTGTGTGGCTATTACAGTGATGACTTTGGAAAGAACAAGAACACTCCAACATAATGATCATAATGATTATCTGATTTTTCCAGACCTAGTTAAGAACACAGTCAGTGGTGTGTTTTCATTATCATTACCTGACAATGGTAACCAAGATAAGAACACAGTCACTGGTGTATTTTTATTATCATTACCTGACAATGGTAACCTAGATAAGAACACAGTCACTGGTGTATTTTCATTATCATTACCTGACAATGGTAACCTAGATAAGAACACAGTCACCCAGGTGCATTTTCATTATCATTACCTGACAATGGTAACCTAGATAAAAACACAGTCACTGGTGTATTTTCATTATCATTACCTGACAATGGTAACCTAGTTATGATCAATAGTTTTTTCATTTGCATTCACAATTCCTACCTAGCAAATGATAACCTAGTTAACAACACACTGATTTAAGTCTGAATTTACAATTATTACCCACGACAATCGTGATCTAATTACGAGCAAAAGTTCTTATGCCTTCAGTCAAAATTATTATCTGACAATAGTGACCTACTTACGAGCATAGTTACTCTGGAGTACTTTCATAATCATGACCTGATCATAGTAACCTAATTAAGAGCACAACCCCTCTTCGAATGGCCAAATAAAATGTTTTTCACTATACGCAGTAATGCCCACATGATTGATCACACATTTAAATGATGCCCACATGATCGATCACACATTTAAATAATGCCCACATGATCGATCACACACATTTAAAGAGTATAGATCATTTTAAACAATACGTCTCGAACCAGACAAAGTGCTTGGGTACGCAAGCGTTAATTTACGCTTTTTGCATTTCCTGCTTCTATGGATGATACCGAAAATAACAGATGTGACGTATCATGTCATTACCGACCAATTAATAAGATGGTTAAAGATGGGTCATTGTATATATAAAAACTACTAAAACAACAGAAGAAGAAATATGTCAAGAAAAGACAAAAATAATTTTGGGAGTGAATTTTTCCATTTAAACTAATTTAAATGAAAGGGCAATGTGATTGTGCCCAATTAACTAACGTTACGAGGGACAGGAAGTCATAAATATCCAAGATAAATAAAAGAAAGTGGGTGTGAAAGCAAAGGCAAGACAAAACAAGAGAGGCACGAGAGAGAGAGGCAGGGGGGGGGGAGACAGGGGCATACAGAGAGAGAGAGAGAGAGAGTGTCAGAGGCAGAAAGAGTGCGGTTAAAAAAACGAACAAGGGTAAGACGTATTGGAGAGATTGTGCGTGAACAGCAATCACTAACAGGCGAAACGAATACTGGAAGGGGTAAACAAGTAGTCTTTGGCTGTGGTACTTACGACACATCTAAAAGGAGATAATGGATGGGCCTCTTATTACAGTATTTGTTGTCTTTCCTTGTTTTACATCAAATTGTAGTGTCCGTTTTTCACAACTTGCACTACTTAATATTACCGTATCCTTTTACTTTCCTTACACTACGTCCTACAACAATATCACTTGTATTTCGTTGTACTACGCCATACAACAATATCACTTGTATTTCGTTGTACTACGTCATACAACAATATCATTTGTATTTCGTTGTACTACGTCATACAACAATATCATTTGTATTTCGTTGTACTACGTCATACAACAATATCACTTATATTTCGTTGTACTACGTCACACCATAGTATATGCTGTCTTTCCTTACATTACGTCATACTAAAGTATCAGTTATCTCTCCTTGCACTAGGTTACACTAAATTATTGGTTTTCGCTCTCGTTTTATGACGTACTATATGATAAGTTGTATTTTTTCCCACTTCGTCATACTATGTTAGATGTTGTCTCCATCGCAAAGCGTCATACTACAGAATATTTTGCAAGGCACTGTGTTAGGTCTTGCTCTGCTACTTTAACTGTACTTGTGGGGGGGTCAGGACTATTCTTGGGTCATAATACCTCTACCTCTTGGTGGTCATTTTAGTACTTGTGTACCTAAGGTTCAAAAACGTGGTGTTTCAATAAAGACAGTCCTAAACCTGTGCCTAGAAGGAGGTCATTTTAAACATGTGCTTGTAGCGAGGTCAGTTCCAGACCTGTCGTCCATATTGTCTATCATGATACAGGATACATGTCGAGTGTGGTATTTTATTTAACATGGCACACAGTTTGTGTCATGACATTGCAAAGTGTTGAAATGCTATATTAAAGACCCAGAGCAACATACAGTATCTTAGATACACAGTTTGTGTTATAAAATTGCAAAGTGTTGAAATACTATATTAAAGACCCAGAGCAACATACAGTATCTTAGATACATAGTTTGTGTTATAACATTGCAAAGTGTTGAAATACTATATTAAAGACCCAGAGAAACATACAGTATCTTAGATACAAGAATTCTTTGTGGGAAGAGACGTAAAAATTATGAATGCATAGGTGATTACGAGACAAACAAATGCATTAATACAAAACAAACAAAAAACCGTTAAAGAAGAAGAGAAATAACTATTTGCTACAGTCATCGTTGGCCGAAGGTTAGCTCGGACGATTTGCAGATTTTCGTGCGAGAATGTGCGTTGGCGATAGGCCACTCGGTTGAAATACACCCACCCCATGGCAGCTTTAATTGGGCAATGTTGAATATGTTTTAAGTTTCTTTGTTTGCCCGTTGCGGGGTGCATTTTACGGTGAATGTCTGGCGACTGTATGTATTATCTAGATATGACAATGATATTTTTAAAATGAATATGTGTGTTATGGAGCCATAATAAGGGCGTTTGTCAACCTTGTTCCGTGAGTCTGTACTTTATCAACTTCACCTCCTTGAGGTACGACAATTTTAGGGTAACTCTCGAATATACCGTTTACCATCACTGTTCGTTGGTTGGTTGGTTATGTGTTTGGCTGTTGGTTGTGTGTTTGTTTATTGGTTGTATGTTTGACTGTTGGCTGTGTGTTTGACTGTTGGCTGTGTGTTTGACTGTTGGCTGTGTGTTCGTTTATTGGTTGTGCGTTCGTTTATTGGTTGTGTGTTTGACTGTTGGTTGTGTGTTTAGCTGTTGGTTGCGTGTTTTTCTTTGGGTGCTTGGTGGGTTATTTGGATTGTTGTTTGTTGGTTGGTTGTGTGTTTGACTTTTTGGTTGTGTGTTTGGCTGTTGGTTGTGTGTTTTGCTGTTGGTCGTGTGTTTGACTGTTGGTGGTGTGTTTGGCTGTTGATGGTGTGTTTTACTGTCGGTGGTGTGTTTGGCTTTTGGTTGTGTGTTTGGATGTTTTTGTGTGTTTGGCTGTTAGGTGCTTGGTATGTTATTTGGATTATTCTTTGTTAATTTGATTCAACAGTGTTTTCAGTGCTGAATTGTTGAGACACTGCACATTCCTTACTTCGTCATTATTGGAGTGAAGATTACAACTTATTCATTCACTAATTTGTCAATCCAACTTCCATCCATCCATCCATCCATCCATCCATCCATCCATCCACCTATCTATCTATCTATCTATCTATCTACCTACTTACCTATCTATCTATCTATCTATCTATCTACCTATCTACCTACTTACCTACCTACCTATCCATCTATCTATCTATCTATCTATCTATCTATCTATCTATCTATCTATCTACTGTCCACCCATCTTCCTTGTTTTTAAATCCTCCATTTCTGCATCCATCATCCTTCATCATCGATACCTCACCCTTGAAGCAAGCCATCAAGCAATCAGCAATCGAACAAACGTTCTATAACTAAATCATTAAATAAATTGTTGCAGGACTTTTTATTTTATTTCACTCTGAAAGCCCATTAGTAATAAGTGAGACATTAAAATAAATTTCATTGCGATTTCTAATTTTAGTTATAAGTGAGACATTAAAACAAATTTCATTGCGATTTCTAATTTTAGTTACAAGTGAGACATTAAAATAAATTTCATTGCGATTTCTAATTTTAGTTACAAGTGAGACATTAAAATAAATTTCATTGCGATTTCTAATTTTAGTTACAAGTGAGACATTAAAATAAATTTCATTGCGATTTCTAATTTTAGTTACAAGTGAGACATTAAAATAAATTTCATTGCGATTTCTAATTTTAGTTACAAGTGAGACATTAAAATAAATTTCATTGCGATTTCAAATTTTAAAGGCGAAAATGTCGTCAAACTTATAAATTATTTCGCTGTCGGTTTGTCTGAGTGAAGAATTAAATCATTTAGCATGTTCCTTCTCTTAAAGACAACATATTCCAGCGACTGCCAATTAATACAATTTCTGAGACACTGACAAATACCTGAATAAAAACAACAGCAACACCACTAATAACCACATCAATGCCAGTAGCAGCAAAGACAACAACAAACAAGAACTTGAACGGCTGTGAGATATTTTCTTTACTCTTCTCTCTCTCACTTCCTCGCTCTCTCTCTCTCTCGCTGTCACGTGCTAGTACGCATGAAAACACACATCTGACAAAGTGCTGTATTTTTTATATTTTATTTTATTTTTTTTTTTAGAAGAAAGGTTAATGTACTCAAACCCGCCACAGATTTTGGAAACGCTTCGTTTTGGCAGAAAATCGGCATCCGCTAAATATTCTGTTTTTATTTCCTTTTTTCTTTGCAGAAAGTAATGTGCATCACAAGTGTTAGTGCGCGTGCATGTGTGTATGTGTTTGTGTGCGCGTGCGCTTGTGTATATGTGTGAATATATGCGTGTGTTTGTGAAACTGATGTAAAGGAGTGTTCATCCTTACTTTCAGCAACTTCACTAACGAGATGTTTACAGTTTCTCTCACAGTAATTGTGCCAGCTACAATTTGAAAGGACCAATTGCTGAGTACTGGCGAACCTGATTTAGAATCGTGGGTTTCGCAATATTGTGCTGGTTGCATAATGATGACTTAAAAGCATTGATTTCACTCATTCGCGATGATTACATAACGGTAATTTAGAACCATTGACTTCAATCAGCCGAGGTGGTTACATAACGGTGATTTAGAACCATTGACTTCAATCAGCCGAGGTGGTTACATAACGATGATTTAGAACCATTGACTTCAATCAGCAGAGGTGGTTACATAACGGTGATTTAGAACCATTGATTTTAGTCTGTGGGGGTAGTTACATAATGGTAATTTATAACCATTTATTTCAGTCATTCGTACTGGATAAATAACGATGATTTAGGACCATTGATTTCAGTCGGGGGCGGGGTAGTTACATAATGGTTATTTATAACCATTTATTTCAGTCATTCGTACTGGATACATAATGGTAATTTATAATCATTTATTTCAGTCATTCGTACTGGATACATAATGGTAATTTATAACCATTGATTTCAGTCTGTGTTTAAATTGTGAGCTTTTGATTTTGTTATCTTTGTTAAAGTACTGTATCAAAAGCTTTTGAGATATCAATGAAGATTACTACTGAGTGTTTTCCTTGAAGTCTGCCTATCATGATGTTGTCCATAACTCTCTTGGTGGCATCTATGGTTGGTCTTTTGGACCTGAGTTCATGTTGCACTGGAGAGAGCAGGTTTTTGATTTCTAGGTAGTATTTCAGTCTCTTGTTTGCTATTGTAAGTAGTGTTTTGCTAAAGTTGGGAGTAGGGAGATTGGTCTGTATGAGTGTGGTCTTTGTTGGGCTCTGGTATCGGTATCATATTTGCTTGTTTCCAAAGAGTTCGTATTTCGTTTTCCATATTTTGATGAAGAGGTGTTTTAGGTTGTTTAAAATGGTGTATGGTAATCATCTGAGAAGCTGCTATGGTATTTTATCTTGACCTGGCATTGTGTTTTTTTTTACTATGTGTTTGACTTCTGGTACTGTAATGAATGAGTTTATTTTTGCTAGGTCTTTTTTTTTTATTTTTCATGTTGGTTTTTTCTAGTGATGTTAGTTTGTTTGTTTTTTTTAAATATTTTTGGAGATTTGGGGGGGATTTCTGAGGGTTTATGTTGTTTGTGTTTGCTTCAAATGTGTCTGCTAATATCTCTACCTTTATTCCTGAGGTAATTTTTTTCTTTTTTTGTGGGTGGGTTACTAGGTGTGGAATCATGCTTTTGTTCTTGCCTGTACCCATTATTTGTTTTATTTTGTCCCATATTTGTTTGGCTGTACTTAGTTGATTGCAGGTGTTTTCCAAGGATTTGTTCCTTGCCTTTGTTTTATATCACTTGTGTTGATGTTGTAATAGTTTTTCTTAGAGATTTCATTGTTTGGCTGTTTTCTGTATTTTGTGAGTGCTTTTTTATTTCATGTTTGATTCCACCAGGGGGTGATGGGGGGTTGGTGTGTTTGT
>CM054177.1:5976063-6201063 GCA_028829895.1 Sinotaia quadrata
TTTTGTATAGCTCTGCGAATACTTAACGGCTCTTCAAGTTCATATTAAATGGAAATCTTTAGCCGTTGATATCTTTATCATACCTCGGCCGCCAAAGCCAGGAGAATTCCAAATAAGCGAGAAAACAGCTACTATACACATTTATCAACACTCACTTTTTTTTTTTTAATTTTGGCGAGTTCTTGAAGGCACACACCAGTGGATAAAGATAACATTGTATTAACATCCAACCCATTTCTGGCCAAGTTCAAATGTTTTCTCCATGAAGTAGCAGTTATTTTTAGGCAAGATATTTCAATATTAAAATTTAGAGTAACAGTTATTTTAAGACTTTTTTCTATATTCATGATTAGAGTAACATTTATTTTAAAACTATTTTTTCTATATTAATAATTAGAGTAACACTTATTTTACGACGTAATTTTTGTATATTAAGAATTAGAGTAGTGTTTATTTTAAGATGTACTTTTTCTTTAATCAGGAATTAGAATAACATTTATTTTAAGACGTATTTTTTTTATATTAAAAATTAGACTAGTATTTATTTTAAGATGTAAATTTTCTATATTACGAATTAGAGTAACATTTATTTTAAGATGTAATTTTTATATTAAGAATTAATGTTTATTTTTAAATGAAAAATGACACTTAGTCTTCGAAGAATTGGAGTAACACTTATGTTTAAATGAAAACTGGCATTTACTCACTGAAGAATTTGAGTAACTCTTATTTTAGTTTAAAATACCATTTTCTGTTATATAAATTGGAGTAATAGTTATTTAAATCTTAAAATTTAAGTTGACATATTTCTGTTTTATTTTATTTTATAAACAAACACATTTATTCAAGTGAGTCAATTATTTTTTTTAACCGGACACATAACTTCGACTTCTGCTTCTGTACCAGACGCAAAATAACTTCAATCTGTGTAATTAAATAATGAACATAGTCCAGAAAAATCGATGGGACAGAGTATAATTCATTAATCCATACACAAAATTCCAGTACTTGATTAGACAGACAACAATTCATTCATCTATACACTAAGTTCCAGTACTTGATTAGACAGACAATAATTCATTCATCTATACACTAAGTTCCAGTACTTGATTAGACAGACAATAATTCATTCATCTATACACTAAGTTCCAGTACTTGATTAGACAGACAATAATTCATTCATCTATACACTAAGTTCCAGTACTTGATTAGACAGACAATAATTCATTCATCTATACACTAAGTTCCAGTACTTGATTAGACAGACAATAATTCATTAATCCATACTCAAAATTCCACTACTTGATTAGACAGACTATAATTAATTCATCCATACACAAAATTCCAGTACTTGATTAGACAGACAAAAATTCATTAATCCATACTCAAAATTCCAGTACTTGATTAGACAGACTATAATTAATTCATCCATACTCAAAATTCCAGTACTTGATTAGAAAGACTATAATTAATTCATCCATACACAAAATTCCAGTACTTGATTAGACAGACAACAATTCATTAATCCATACACAAAATTCCAGTACTTGATTAGACAGACAACAATTCATTAATCCATACACAAAACTCTAGTACTCAATACTATTTTATTCATTAATTTATATGCAAAATTCCAGTATTCGGTTAAAGGGCAAATTTTAAACATTTGTAATCGAAAAAGCGCATTCATTTAAAATCCATTACTCGATTTTAAAACGTAAACAATATAAGCCAATCCTTTATTTTATAAAAGTTTAGCTATATTTAAATAATAAAGTAAGACGATTCTTTTTCTTATACAAGAAAATCTTTTCTCTTAAATTTCGTAATATTTAGCACAGTGAAGCAACTCTAGTATTCGGTGGAATGCCAACACAAAATCTTCACATTTCCTTGACTGTTTGGGCTTTGGGGTTTGTGACACTCCTTTCTTTTGAACATACGGGTATTTTTCCTAAGAACAACAACTCTATGCTTCATGTGTCGACATAAACAGGAAACTTACACCTGGGTGTGTTTTCTATTGCTTTATGTTTCTATATAAATATGACGCTTACATTATATTTTCTATGCTTTATTCTGCTACATGAATATGACCCTTATATGAATATTTTCTATGCTTTATGCTTCTACAAAATGACCTTATATATATATACATATGGTCCCAGTGTCTAACCGTGCACGCATGACAATATAAGGCACGTGACAATGCAAAGCAAGTGGTTTATAGGCACATGACAATACAATACAAATGACTATATAGGTATGTGACAATACTATGCAAGTGACTATACAGGTTGTGACAACACAATACAAATGACTATACAGGTATGTGACAATACTATGCAAGTAACTATACAGGCTGTGACAACACAATACAAATGACTATACAGGTACGTGACAATACTATGCAAGTAACTATACAGGCTGTGACAACACAATACAAATGACTATACAGGTACGTGACAATACTATGCAAGTGACTATACAGGTTGTGACAACACAATACAAATGACTATACAGGTATGTGACAATACTATGCAAGTAACTATACAGGCTGTGACAACACAATACAAATGACTATACAGGTATGTGACAATACTATGCAAGTGGCTTTACAAGCAAGTTACAATACAAATGAAAGTGGCTTTACAGACACGTGACAATACAATGAAAGTGACTTTACAGACATGTGACAATACAATGCAAGTGACTACAGTGACAATTTATCAGATGTTTCTGATCAAATGAGACGCCATTAACTCCATAAAAGTAAATGTATTTTTTTAAAAATCCGAATGAATCGTTCCATTATAATCTAACTTGCCATCTTCCATAAAACTGCAAATGAGTTTGATTAAAATTCTATGAACCAGAAAATGCATCTGGCGAAGTTTTCAGAATAATTTTTTATTGTTGTTTTTATTAATCGAAGGGTATTTCAACTAAAGAATTTAGAATTTATATACATTTACAAAATATAATACATGTCCGTATAAAGTAATGCAAGTGCAGACAGCTCATTAATATTCAAACTATAATATATGTCAATAAAATGTAATACAGGTGTAGACAGCTCATTAATATTCAAGGAGAAGTGATTCTTTGAAATGTGCATAATCAAACTGTTGAATTACTTATATTGTTATTCCGTTCGCATCGTGAGCATACAGCATGTTGACGTCATGAAACATTTATCAAAGCAAGCAAAGGATTCAAGATCAAAATGGTTGAAAGACTCGGCAAAGGAAAGGCATTAACAGCACAGATCATGACCGACTGAGGCCCCGTATGTTGTTAATATTCAATGGGTTTCTTTCTGGAATTCAGCCCAATGAACGCCACCCTTTGTGCGGTACCTAGCATTCATTTTGTAACTATTTTAAGATAGGTCACAGAAGTAAACTGAGCGACGGAAATTCGGACTTTCATTAGCATTAATATTAATAGAAGTAAACTGCGATGTGGAATTCAGAACTTTTTCTTTTAATCACCAGTTAGTTGATCAATGAGGACTTTGGTGTAAATCAAAAAACGAACCAATAACTTGTGTTGCGTACGGTATACATTCAGAGCAATAAATCGTAAAGCTGGTGAAAACAAGAAACATCACCACCACCACCACCACCACCACCACCCCAGTTTAATTAGAATCAGTGGAACAAACTACTTTTTACAAAGGGTCGTACATCTGTTTTGAATTTACAGAAAATAGATGCTTGAAAAAAATCTCAGCAATATTAACTCATTTTCTTTCTTCTCTTCACACACACACACACATATATATACACATGCGGGCAGGCAAACAAACGGACAGACAGACAGACAGATAGATAGATAGACAGATAGATAGATAGATAGATAGATAGATAGATAGATAGATAGATAGATAGATAGATAGATAGATAGATAGATAGATAGATAGATAGATAGATAGATAGACGCCCTGTACGTTTGTTATTCATGTCTAAATCGTAAACAGAAATAAGGATTTCACTTACTTCGCATATCCTTGGCGTTAGTCCAATTTCGCTCTGAAAATTAAAAATTGTTAAATGACGTGTTAGCCATTTTTTAGGTTTTTTTAGATATATTTTTTTTACCTAACTGACAACTTACAATATCTAACAGCACATTTAGCGTGATGTACAATCAGTAAAACAAATATATACAGGAGGGAGTGGAGTGAACCTAATAAAACCATACATTATTTTACCAGGTACACAAATGAACAGAGACAAAAAGGACAGATGACCCGTTTAGAGGGCACGCTTAAAGTACAAACAAAACACAGATACAGTATACAGCAGGACAGTCAACATGAGATAAAAGACAGCAAAACAGACAACACGCAACAAAACAGACAACACACAGCAAGACAGACAACACAGAAAAGACAGGCAGAACACAGCAAAACAGACAACACACAGAAGAAGAGACAACCAACACAGACAACAGAGCCTTCCCCCCCCCCCCGAAAAAAAGACAACACATCACATAACAGATAATACACACAAAAAATGACAACATACCGCAAAACAAACAACATGCAATACAACACGATAGACAGAAGAATGAATGAAATGCCTACAGAGTTTCCCATCATGGTGTACGTTTTGCCGGTCCCAGTCTGGCCGTACGCGAAGAGACATGCGTTATAGCCATCAAACGCTGACTGCAGTACCTCTGTGCCCAAATCTTGAAACACCTGTTAACACGAACAAACATATAGAATTATCCTGCTAACCTGTTAATATGAACAAACATATAGAATTATCCTGCTAACCTGTTAACACGAACAAACATATAGAATTATCCTGCTAACCTGTTAATATGAACAAACAAACAGAAATATCTTGCTACACCTGTTAACACGAACAAACATACAGAATTGCCTTGCTACATCTGTTAACACGGATAAACGTTTAGAATTGCCTTGGTACACCCGATAACACAAATAAACAATTAAAATTGTTTTGCTAAGCTTGATAACACAAACACACAAAGAATTGTCTTGCTATATCTGATACACACAGAGACAGCAACTGTCTTGGTGCACCAATATATAGCAATTGTTTTGGTACATCTGACAATACAAACACACAAGAATTGTCTTGGTTCATCTGACAATACAGACACACAAGAATTGTCTTGGTACATCTGACAATACAAACACACAAGAATTGTCTTGGTACATCTGACAATACAAACACACAAGAATTGTCTTGGTACATCTGACAATACAAACACACAAGAATTGTCTTGGTACATCTGACAATACAAACACACAAGAATTGTCTTGGTTCATCTGACAATACAGACACACAAGAATTGTCTTGGTTACTCTGAAAACACTAAAATTCAAAAAGGAATTCTCTTAGTATATCTGATAAAAAACAAAACACGTGGAAATTTTCTTGGTACACCAGATAACACAAGCATAGGAAATGTTTAGGTACGCCTCACCACACACACACACACACACACACACACACACACACACACACTCTCTCATGGATTATCTAGGCGAACCTCATAGCACACACACTCACACACACACAGAGGATATTTTTAGGTACACCTCATAACACAAGCACAAACAAATTGTTTACATACACTCAACACAGTGACATAAGAAAAGTCAGTGTTTTGATACTATAAATAGATTTATCACACGAAAAGGATAAATAGTTTGATTAATAGGAAAAGTCAACATGTGAATTATTTTGTAAACGGCAATTAAAAACAATGTCCTTGCTTTCATGATATTTGTATAAAGTTACAATATGTGAATGACAAAAACCCTGGAATTTGTACACTCATAATACAAAAATAACCACAGGTGAATGACAAAAGTATTGTATTTATACACCCGATAATACAAACATACCATATGTGAATAGGGAGAATACCAACACATTAGCACAGGTAGATAGATGCACAGTGTAAGAAAGAATGGCTTTTGCACACAAACTGAAATAAAAGCAGACGTAAGTAACTCAGTGAAAGCGAGCTCGGCACACGTGACAATAAAAGCAGACATCACAAAACCTAAACAACCTTGGCCAGTACCATAAATCTTAATTTCCCCTACTCTCTCTCAATACGTGCCAAGTCTTGTAACTATAGTGACGGTGACATTGATCTGAACATTTTTTGTTCTGAAACATGATGAAGTGGGGTGATGAAACATGATGAAGTGGGGTGACGAAACATGATGAAGTGGGGTGATGAAACATGATGAAGTGGGGTGATGAAACATGATGAAGTGGGGTGACGAAACATGATGAAGTGGGGTGACGAAACATGATGAAGTGGGGTGATGAAACATGATGAAGTGGGGTGACGAAACATGATGAAGTGGGGTGATGAAACATGATGAAGTGGGGTGACGAAACCGTACTCTATTCGTCATTCTCAACACTGGCTTTTGACAAAATTTACTCTTTTTAAATATCACTAGTACTTCTTATGTATTGCTTACAATCATTATAGACATGAACACACTGAGAGAAGAGATTAAACCTGATTTGATTAGATAGATAGATAGATAAATTTTCTGTTGCATCACTAGATGAAGAAAAGATTGTGAAATGCAAGTATGTCTATTTAAAAAGATTGAAAAGATTGAAATTTCCAATGATTTCTTAGTTATATCGAAATGCAGTCAGGCCACTATGCTAATTTTAACTGACCATAGAAACTGGGTCAACAAGACCGGTATCATTAACTCGAGAAAAAAAAGTAAAACCGTATCCCAAAAGATGCTTAGGTTACTTTACCATGTTATCAAACTACCTATATCTTTTTATTTCGTATATGTCCCAAAGGGTGCTTAATTTACTGGCGTCACAAATTAAATTACAATATTCATGTCCTAATATTCATTACCATATGTGAGTCCCAAATTATGCTTATGATGTAAATGTCCCAAATAACTCCTACTACACAGGTGTCCTAAATTATGCCTATGATAGACGCGCCATCTGTGTTCAACCGGGTTAACTCCATTTCTAATTATGACTCAAGGGGCACCACTCTGAGTACATCATTGTACAACCGGGTTTACCCCATTTCTAATGGAGGCCATGGCTATCTCACATATTTTCTGTCAGTATGACGTTTCCGAATGTGCTTAGTGCACATTGGAATATATCTCCCTGAACCTGTTTTCAGCCATGGTCAATTATACAGCGCCTTATCAAGGGTTCGAAAGTCTTGGGATGTCAAAATTAAAATTATTGACGGATCAGAACAGGTCAAAACTGGGAAATGATGACGATTTAACATTCACTAAACTTGTGGTTTACAAACAAATGTTTGCCGTGCGAGGCTTGAGACGGCTATGATTTAATTAAATCCAACAAATCAAACATTAAAAGTTTTTCGTCACACATGAAAATAAATTATATACATCAAACGTGTGTAGTGTTTCCTAAATAAGTATTACATATGTATACTGTGTTTCCTAAATAAGTATTACATATGTATACTGTGTTTCCTAAATAAGTATTACATGTGTATACTGTGTTTCCTAAATAAGTATTACATGTGTATACTGTGTTTCCTAAATAAGTATTACATGTGTATACTGTGTTTCCTAAATAAGTATTACATGTGTATACTGTGTTTCCTAAATAAGTATTACATGTGTATACTGTGTTTCCTAAATAAGTATTACATGTGTATACTGTGTTTCCTAAATAAGTATTACATGTGTATACTGTGTTTCCTAAATAAGTATTACATGTGTATACTGTGTTTCCTAAATAAGTATTACATATGTATACTGTGTTTCCTAAATAAGTATTACATATGTATACTGTGTTTCCTGAATATATATTATGTGAACTGCGTATGGTTTAGATGTAAATACAGTTCATTATGGAATTTAAAAGTTCAATATTCCAACAAACCAGCTGGAGATCTGTAGGAAATTTAAATCTGTATCCATGTAGTCATTTTCAGTCTTTCCTCAGATATCAAAAGTGTTACATCATTTTCAGTCTTTCCTCAGATATCAAAAGTGTTCCGTCATTTTCAGTCTTTTCTCAGATATCAAAAGTGTTACGTCATTTTCAGTCTTTTCTCAGATATCAAAAGTGTTACGTCATTTTCAGTCTTTTCTCAGGTATCAAAAGTGTTACGTCATTTTCAGTCTTTCCTCAGGTATCAAAAGTGTTACGTCATTTTCAGTCTTTCCTCAGGTATCAAAAGTGTTAACGTCATTTTCAGTCTTTCCTCAGGTATCAAAAGTGTTACGTCATTTTCAGTCTTTCCTCAGATATCAAAAGTGTTACGTCATTTTCAGTCTTTTCTCAGATATCAAAAGTGTTACGTCATTTTCAGTCTTTCCTCAGGTATCAAAAGTAGCACAAGTGCACACTCACTCGCACATATACACAGACACGCGAGCGCACATATACACAGACACGCGAGCGCACACACATATACACAGACACGCGAGCGCACATATACACAGACACGCGAGCGCACACGTTTTTTAGTGTCCTCATCAAAGACACATCAAATCAATTTACACTGAATACCTGTGTACGTCATAAGCAAGTCATTATTAATCAAACGTTCTACCCTCAAACAGGTATCTATTTAATACGGGTCTCCGTTGAAAAAAAACTATTAAAAAAAAACGGGGGGGGGGGGGAGGGGAAGGGTCCAACGTCCAACAAAAATTAAACAAAAAACAACAAATGAGTGTCGAGCTCACAGAACAGAATACCAATCCAACAGAAACCACAATATGTGTACAGAGAAGTCATCGGGTCGACAAACCGACCATATCCTTGTACCCAAATATATCCGGCTTACATGTACGTTTAACCCTTCCTGTGATGAGCGCATGACAGAGAGTGCTGACGTCAATATGTCATCGTGTTCTAGGTTTACTGGGTTCTGCGTGAAATGCACAAGACTCAAAGTGACAAGTATGCATTTTATTTTTTTTTTTTTTTTTTTTTTTTTGGGGGGGGGTAGTTAGGTTGTACGTATATTCCTTTCAATAATTATTATTTTGTTCTGCTTAAAGGAGAGCAGGAAAATCGAACTTCCTCAAAATTGCAGTCGGAAGTCTTGACATAGATCATGGTTATGTTGGGATTCCTTCTTGGACTTAAAAAAAAACTTCCATCTAAATTTTCGTCTTCGGGGAGCGTGGCGGGGGGAGGGGTGCAGCAGCTTTCACTAATGTCCTCCTCCCTCCGACAACCAATGTATTCATAATTGCTTGACCACTTGCAAATTTTCGGACTACTAATTGACGGAGAAGTGATTGGCGTCATTGTGTCCGGGTACATTATTCGTATGTTGCTAAATTAGTAGACTTTTGGTTACCAGTCAAGCTCACGTAACAGAAATAACAGGCACCTGTCACCGGTCGTGACCAATTAACAAAAATAACAGGCACATGTAACCAGTCGTGACCAATTAACAAAAATAACAGGCACATGCCACCAGTCGTGACCAAGTAAAAGGAATGACGGACACCTGCCGATATCGCCAGATATCTGAAGTCACTGACCAGCTTTTATTTCCGGATGCAGAGAACAAGCTGTAACTTTTATGCAGGAACAAATCTTGAGAAAAATCAATATTACTACTAACACAATCTCTAAGTTTCAAAGTCTTTGACGGAAATGGACTCCGAAAAAAGTATCAATTTGAAATAACAGCATCGATTGGCCCCACAGGCGGCCATTAAGTTCCCGTACTTTTAACCAGAAGCATGAGTATGACATTTATAATAGTGCGCATAGGGAAAGAAACGTTAATACACTTTTTATTTATAGTACATCAGCCACTTATACTATTAATAAATCTCATCCACCCACCCACCCGTCGATCCATCCATCCACCAAACATCTAGGTGTGTGTGTGCGTGCGTGAATAAATAACTCTGACTAACGATTTCCAACCCGCAGCTCCCTGTTCCAGGTGGAGATCACTCTCAGAACAGTTTGCTCATTCTGACTCTCTAAGACGGTAAGCTGCGGACCAGTCTAAAACTCTCAGTCTGTGTCAGTGATCCGTAACGGGTGGCAAGAAACTAGAACCATCAGACGATAGCGCGTGCTTAACTGCCAAATCGAGATGGAAGCATGGCGTCAAGGATGACAACATCTTGTTCTTGTTCACACAGCTTGTTTTATTACAGACTTCACACAACTTATTCTAGTATAGACTTCAGACGACTTGTTCTATTACAAACTTACAAAGCTTGTTTTATTTACAGACATCCCACGATATGTTCTATTACATACTTCACAAAGCTTATTTTATTCAGATTTCACACGACTGGTTTATTTGGTTTATTACAGACATCACACAATATGTTTTATTACAGATTTCACACGATTTCTTCTATTACAGACTTCGTGTGGCTTGTTTTACTATAGACTTCACAAAATGCATTTTATTACAGACTTCTGACAGCTTGTTCTATTACATACTTCATTCAGATGGCCTTATTCTATTACAGACTTCATGTGGCTTGTTTTACTATAGACTTCACAAAATGCATTTTATTACAGACTTCTGACAGCTTGTTCTATTACATACTTCATTCAGATGGCCTTATTCTATTACAGACTTCATGTGGCTTGTTTTACTATAGACTTCACAAAATGCATTTTATTACAGACTTCTGACAGCTTGTTCTATTACATACTTCATTCAGATGGCCTTATTCTATTACAGACTTCATGTGGCTTGTTTTACTATAGACTTCACAAAATGCATTTTATTACAGACTTCTGACAGCTTGTTCTATTACATACTTCATTCAGATGGCCTTATTCTATTACAGACTTCACACAGCTCGTTCTATTACAGCAGGGGTCTCCAAACTACGGCCCACGAGGCCCTTTCATGCGGCCCATGGAGAACTTTTTGTCTATGGAAAAAAATTACGGAAATTTATGTGTATTCTGCCGAGATCAGCCGCTGCTAAATTTTTCTATCTCTGATCTCTGAGAATTGAGAGGGAACAAACAACTCTGACCCAAATTCGGAATAAAGGAGCGTTATTAATATGGGTCGCTGATTGTTACATAAGTCGGACATATTCTTAGTATCCAGTCCATCCAGTCTATAGTATACGAGCAGTCAACCGTGACTATTAGACAAAGCCATTGAGTTACAAGCAAATGACCTCCTTAGGGACAAGTTCAAAGAAGGACTGGTGGGTTTTTACAGTTTTTGCTCAAGGAAGACTTTCCTAATGTCAAAACCTTTGCATCAAGGTACCTTTCAATCTTTGGAACAACATACCAGTGTGAACAAACATTTTCAAGAATGAAAATACGTGAAGAACAATTTGAGAACAAACTTGTCCGATGATAATCTCAGGTCATTGTTGTTGATGTTATCAAATCTAAAGCCAGAAATGTCTGCTATTTTG
This sequence comes from Sinotaia quadrata, assembly GCA_028829895.1. Lineage (NCBI taxonomy): Eukaryota > Metazoa > Mollusca > Gastropoda > Architaenioglossa > Viviparidae > Sinotaia > Sinotaia quadrata. The sequence goes on from CM054177.1 coordinate 5,987,480, forward strand.
GCATCCAGGAAACAATTTCACCATTCCCACTAACACAGGTGTTCATGTGTAGTGTATGAATGTGTTATTAAATAATAACTGAATAAAATTATATTAAATAAATAATTAAAAACAACATCCATGTTTATGATTCTTTTTTATTTGGACCCCGAACTGCTGTTTGATAGTTAATGCGGCCCTCGGGCTGAAAAGTTTGGAGACCCCTGTATTACAGTACCATAATTCCTAGTCTGTATCTTGCACTCATATAAACGGGATGGGTGGGTGGGGTGTTAGTGGTGGTGGTTTATATATAATTTTCTCACGTGTTTACAGATATTTTAAGAAGTCCTAAATATGTTTTAAGCGAGAAACATCTATTTAAAAAAAAAAATACTTCATTTATCTGTCTTCCCTTGTTTCCTTTTTTATCTTTAGACAAACAACGTTTTCAGATATAAACTGCTATGTGTTATTCTGACTCTGGACCGTTAAAAACGGGACGTAGATAACAGCTACTGACTTAAGTCTCCGAGGAGTCAAAAACTTTATAGATAATAACTACAGACTTAATTAACGAGGAGTCACAAATTTGATTATAATAGTTAATGACTTAGGCACTGAGGAGTCACGAAACTGTGATTAACAGTTACCAACACAGGCAATGAACAGTCACAAACTTGTTGATAATTAAAATAATAAAATAATGGTTAAAAAAAAAATTAAAACTTGACAGTTAATCACGCTATCTATTATTCATCAAGATAATTTACTTTCCCTTTAAATACATCTTAACGATCACCATTTCACGAAAGCCTACATTCTCAACAACTCAAAGTAGCTCTTTTTTGTCATTTTGTCCTCACCGGCCTCACTTAAAGTATATCAAATTTACAATATTTGTACGTTTCCACTCTTCAAACAAACATAACCTGAATAGGTTTTGCAGCTACTGTCACTCAAGTACTATCGAACTTCAATTCCGTTGAGAGGGTTGAAATTGCACTTTAAAGTGTTTTGGCCATCTGCCTTGCTCTTAAAAGCAAAGTGACTCCTGTCTAGAGAGGACAGGAATAAGGGTCTCTTATCTAAATTAGACAAGTATAACGCTGTTCTGGTCTCATATCTGGACATGTCCTAGAGCTTTCAAAGTATCTTATGTAAACTAAACATGTCGAGAGATGTCCAAGTATCTTATGTAAACTAGACATGTCGAGAGATGTCCAAGTAGCTTATCTAAGCTGAATATGTCTAGATACGTCAAAGTATTTTACCCATATTGGACATGTCTTGAGCTGTCAAACTATCTTATCTAACTGTCTAAGCCGGACATAATTAGGGATGTCATATGTTCCTATCTAAACTAAACAAGCCTAGTGCTATCAGATTAAACTAGACATGTTTAATTATTTCAGATGTTTATATCTAAAGTAGACATGTCTAGAGCTGTTAGACCAACTTAGAAGCTTATATCTAAAGTGGGACACGTCTAGCGCTGTCAGATGTTCCTATCAAAACTAGACATGTCTAGCGCTGTCAGATGTTCCTATCAAAACTAGACATGTCTAGCGCTGTCAGATGTTCCTATCAAAACTAGACATGTCTAGCGCTGTCAGATGTTCCTATCTAAACTAGACATGTCTAGCGCTGTCAGATGTTCCTATCTAGAAAGCTAAAGAACTGTCAGGATCAAATAAACACGCCTGTCAGGATCAAATAAACATACCAGTCAGGACTAATAAACATACCAGCCAGGATTAATAAACGTACGAGTCTGTACATATGTGTCAAAATTCACACTTCAGAATGCAACCAGCGTGACAATTTTCTATCAGTTTTTTTTAAAATAAGCACAATTCAATACATCTGTGTACTAAAATAAAATATTTTACCAAGAGAGAAGATTTTAGTAGAAGTTGAAAGTATTCAAACGGAAATATAATTTCTTGTATTTTTTCTGGTGGTGGTGGAAGGCAGTAATACGACTGATGTCTGGACTGATTAGTTGATTTGTTTCGTTAGCCTATTTTCAATCTCCAGTTTAACATAATTTTGGAAACAGAGCTGGAGTATATTGGGCGTGGTGGTGCTTTTAGTTGGAAGTGGGGGTGGGTGGGTGTTATTTAATTGTTTTGTTTGTTTTGTGTTGAGACACTCAAAGATCGGAATTCATGAGATAAGTAGCGAGGTACAAACTTACAACTTGCAAAACGTCAGGTTTCTACAGGCAAAGCACTCCATGAATTACACTTTGAAGTGAGACCACGAGTCTGGAGTTTAATACACACTCCACAACACTTTACTTTGTTTTCACAGACAGTAAGTCCCGGACACCTCTGACAAGGGATTCGGATAGGCTGGGTGGGGGTTTACAAGAAAGGTATGACGTGGTATAGGGGCAGTTCGAATACAGGCACTTTGTGTTGGAGACCAAGAGTACTTAAAGTGGGGTTTTGAAAGTTCCTGTGATTTAGTAAAACCAAGTGAGATATCTACACTGGAGTTGTCTGTACGTGTGATGGTCTAATAAAACAGGTAGTGTAAGGTGCCCCAGTAGTGCCAGGTGTCCCAGGAAGTGTAAGGTGTGGTATGCTCTTGTAGTGTATGGTGTCTCAGAAAATATAAGGCGTGTTGAAAGTATGTATGGTGTGCCCCACTAGTGTAAGGTGTGTTAAAGTAGGCCCCAGGTAGTGTAAGGTATATTGAAGGTACGTATGATATGCCCCATCAGTATAAGGTGTGTTGAAGATATGTGCGGCTTGCCCCAGGTAGTGTAAGTGCTAGTGTAAGGTAGTGTGCTAGTGTAAGGTATCCCAGAAGTGTAATGTGTGCTGAAGGTACGTATGGTGTGCCCCAGTAGTGTAAGGTGTGCTGAAGGTACGTATGGTGTGCCCCAGTAGTGTAAGGTGTGCTGAAGGTACGTATGGTGTGCCCCAGTAGTGTAAGGTGTGCTGAAGGTACGTATGGTGTGCCCCAGTAGTGTAAGGTATGTTTTTGAAAATACGTGTAGTGTGCCCCAGCAGTGTTAAGTTGTGGTAAAAATAAGGTGTGCCCCAGTAAAGTGTGTTCAAGATCCGTATAATGTACCCCAGTAACATACGTTGTTTGTATGTTAGAAATGTATGTGTGCCCCAGTGGTGTAATGTATGTTGAAGATACGTGTAGTGTGCCCCAGCAGTGTACGTTGTAGTAAAAATAAGGTGTGCCCCAGTAGTGTAAGGTGTCCAGGTAGTGTAAGGTATGTTAATGATATGTATGGTGTGCCCCAGTAGTGTTTAAGGTACGTGTGATAGGCCCATGCTGTGTGTAAGGTGTCCCAGGTAGACTAGTGCATGAAAGTGTTGAAAATAAGTGTAGTATACCCCCGGAAGAAATAGTGAAATCTAACTGCATCTGTGATATACCAGTGATAGTAAAGCAGGATGGTTTTAAAGCTGCATTAAGAACATTAATAAAAATATTAACAAAACTTTGGATTCGACTGACCAGCTCCTGGGTGGCGTATTCAGAGTTGACATTGGGCTCAACTGCCGAATCATAGCAGAAGTCAAAAGTAAAATGTTTGACCCGATCCCTGCTATCTCCATACTCTGACACCCCGTCAAGCTGGAAAAGAAAATAAAGACATTAGGCGTACTTCATCTAGACATGGTAAGACACACTTACACACACTACTCTATAGAATACTCTGACACCCCTTCCAGCTGGAAAAGAAAATAAAGACATTAGGCGTACTTCATCTAGACATGGTAAGACACACTTACACACACTACTCTATAGAATACTCTGACACCCCTTCCAGCTGGAAAAGAAAATAAAGACATTAGGCGTACTTCATCTAGACATGGTAAGACACACTTACACACACTACTCTATAGAATACTCTGATACCCCTTCAAGCTGGAAAAGAAAATAAAGACATTAGGCGTACTTCATCTAGACATGGTAAGACACACTTACACACACTACTCTATAGAATACTCTGATACCCCTTCAAGCTGGAAAAGAAAATAAAGACATTAGGCGTACTTCATCTAGACATGGTAAGACACACTTACACACACTACTCTATAGAATACTCTGATACCCCTTCAAGCTGGAAAAGAAAATAAAGACATTAGGCGTACTTCATCTAGACATGGTAAGACACACTTACACACACTACTCTATAGAATACTCTGATACCCCTTCAAGCTGGAAAAGAAAATAAAGACATTAGGCGTACTTCATCTAGACATGGTAAGACACACTTACACACACTACTCTATAGAATACATACATCAGAATGTGTCATTCTACAGTATTCGATACTGCAAAAAGTTGCATACTAAATAGTATACACCATTACTGTAATCAGTAATGATGAATTGAGATTGAGCAATGTGACTCACCATTATAGTACAGTATGCTGCAATAGGATTAATCTGTGTGACCCAACGATTCTTGATAGTATGTTGCATTGGGAACAGTTGGTGTGACTCACCAATACTTAATATTGTATAGTGCATTTGGATTGGTCGGTGTGACTCACCAATACATGATAGTACAGTGTGTTGTATTAGGATTGATCAGTATTACTCATCAATATTTGATAGTACAGTATATTGCATTAGGAATGATCGGTGTGACTCACGAATACTTGATAGTATAGTATGTTGCATTAGGATTGGTCAGTGTGTTTCTACAATTAACGACAGTACATTATGTTGAATACAGATTAATATGTGTGATGTTACATTACTTGATAGTACAGTATATTGTATACAAAACAGTATGAATAATTACAAAACAGTACAATGCTTGGTGATATACATTGCAATTCAAACAGTACAATACTTGGACTTACATATACAATGCAAACACAACACTATACTCCATTAAAACAACGAAATATTTGGTGTTACATATACAGCGCAAAAATAATACTATACACCATTAAAATAACACAATATTTGGTGTTACATATATAGTGCAAACAGAACACTATACACCATTTTTAAGAAACCAGAACAATACTTGGAGTTACATACATATACAATGCAAACAGAAACTATACACCATTACAAACAGTACAATACTTGGAGTTACATATACAATGCAACCAGAACACTTTACAGTATACACTATATAAAAAGTAGCACAGTAAGTGGTGTTATATACAATCTTTTGGCAACTGGCATGTTTACAACATAAGCCTATAAACAGAATTTCAAATGAATGATTTGTATGTGCCCTAAGGGGACAATGCATTTATTTATTTATAAAATGTTTTCCTTCAAATCGGAAAAGATTATACGATTGGAAATAATAATGTTATTACTACTACTATTATTATTTTAAATAATAAGGCTCTATGAGTCAAGAAAGGTACTGAAAGAGCATTGAAAAGTACGTATATAGTAAATGGGTATGACAAGCATTCAACATGTACACAGATATGCAAATTACTGCCATTTTCTGCAGTTAATATTTCTCATCTGACATTCAGCATACTGACATTTGATAGTACACAAACAGTCAAGCTGTTGGGCAGTCTTTGTGCAACATTGTGACATTTGATAATACACAAACAGTAAAGCTGTTGGGCAGTCTTTGTGCAACATTGTGACATGGGTAAGGTGTGAATGGAAAAGTCAGATCCGAGTTTCTGAGAAAGGAGATAGGCATGAAACGAAAGGAAAACGAAAGTGAATGAAGCTAAAACAAAGAGCGAAACCGTCAAAAAAACAAGAAATATATCCACATCCAGACAAGTTATAACTGCTTGACAAAATTGTTGCACTAATCGTGAGCTATAAATGATGATTGTACTATGGTTTATTGTTGGTATGGAGGCCTAAGGAGTACTTGCTTTGGGTAAATGATCACTGTACTATGGTTTATTGTTGGTATGGAGGCCTAAGGAGTACTTTCTATGGGTAAATGATCACTGTACTATGGATTATTGTTGGTATGGAGGCCTAAGGAGTACTTTCTATGGGTAAATGATCACTGTACTATGGATTATTGTTGGTATGGAGGCCTAAGGAGTACTTGCTATGGGTAAATGGTCACTATACTATGGATTGTTGTTGGTAATGGAGGCCTAAGGAGTACTTGCTATGGGTAAATGGTCACTATACTATGGATTGTTGTTGGTAATGGAGACCTAAGGAGTACTTGCTATGGGTAAATGGTCACTATACTATGGATTATTGTTGGTATGGAGGCCTAAGGAGTACTTGCTATGGGTGTTTGTTTTGCTTTGATTTGATACGAAGTCAACGAACGCTGGAAGTGCTGGTTTATTAGTACGCCTCACTGCCTGTTTTGTTTTAATTTAATTCCGTTTTACTTTGTGGCCGGTACGTTCGTACGATTCAGTGTATTATTTTAGTTTCTCTGGGTATTATTTTGTAGCTGGTTCGTTCGTATGATTGAGTGTATTGTTTCAGTTTAATTCCGTTTTACTTTCTGGCTGATTCATTCGAAAGTTTGAGTATATTGTTTACTGGGTTTTACTTTCTGGCTAGTTTATTCGTATGTCTGAGTGTATTGTTTTTGGTTTAACTGGGTTTTACTTTGTGGCTAGTTTACAACGTAACCCACTGATACTATGAGGAATCATAATTTACAACGTAACCCACTGATACTATGAGGAATCATAATTTACAACGAACCCAGTGATACTATGAGGAATCGCAATTTACAACGTAACCCACTGATACTATGAGGAATCGCAATTTACAACGTAACCCACTGATACTATGAGGAAACGCAATTTACAACCAACACTGCTTAAAGATCTCACTGCACGACGTAACCTTTACGACGCGTAACACAACGATACTGTACATATGTAATGCTTTACTTTAAACTCTGTAGTTGCAGATGAGCGAGCAGCTTTCCCCGTACGCGGAACGATTTTTCAGCTTGCATGTACCGTTTGTTTCTCACCGACAACTCAAAACACCAAAGTCACCAGTCACCAGTTATTCAAGCTAACATAGATCGTTCACTGCCTCGCCGATAACTCGTCCATCACCAATCATCAACACACTGACAGTAGGCGGGATACTGACTAGCAGAATGAACAAATGTTTTGACTTCGTTTTCAAGGGGTAAGGGGGTGGTGGGTAAAAGGAACGCAGATTGGACACGTCTGCTCAAGTGCAGGAATTTGACTCTAATGATTATAAGCGCGTGTGTTCAAAGGTGAGGTCACATTCCTGCATAGCCAGTATTGATCAACGTCCGTGCACCAGTTGATGTGGCTGGAGTGGCGTGTGTGGTGGTGGGGGTGGGGGTGGGTGGGAGGTACGCTTCTATTCGACGCACTTCAATGTGCACATTTTTTTTTTTTAAAAGGAACACAAATTAAGTATATTTTAGATCGGCAAGGTGAGAGGTTAGAAAATCAGCGATAACAAAGAACATAATCACAGAACGTGAGCCGAGAATGTAATACCGGCAAATCTGAAAACTTCGCGGCTAATAAATTTGGGGAGATCACTGTGGTTAAAAATAAATCTGTAGAGACAAGTGCAGGAAGCTGATTGTGTAGATTTTCTTATCCCTACTTGGAGTGAAAAGGCCATTTTCTGTTTCTTCTACCATAAACTTAAAGTACAATTTATAGTAAATTATTATTTTAAGGACAAATGAGGATTTCTGTGACACAACAAACTTATTTCATCTACGTTCTGGCTACGGCAGGGTTTCTATGCGGGTCACAGAAATAACACAGTAAGGAACTTCAGTCTAGCGTTCCAGGACTGTAATTATTTTTAATCTAGTCCAATTACGAGGGTGGGGAAGAAGAAGAATATAAACTTTCACTTTGTAATTTTATAACAGTTCAAAGATTTATCGTATAAAACAGGAGAGGGATGTTGCCGATAAAATTACAGCTACAAGGGTGGAAAGAAAAGTCATTAGATCAAAGAAATACACTTTTAGAAAATGTTTAATTTTTGCTTATAATGTTGTCATGACGGAAATGTAACCATAGTAAACAAGGTGGCATGCTACATCTTGTAACTTTGTAACAAAATCTCCGCAGAAAGTTTGTAAGATTTTTGTTACGCCGAAAGTCTCTAGGAAGAGTTTTATTATGGGAGAATGAAGATTTTTTTTTTTATTTCATTTTGTTCCACACATGTACTGTGTAGATTTTGTGTAAATAGTGTAAAGTGCATAAAGCTTTTACAAGAATAAGCGCTTTATTAAGTCTTTATTATTATCAAGTCAATTTGCACCAGTTGTTGCAATAAATCACTTGTCACAATATACAATAGATCACTTCTCACAATACACAACAGATTAGTTGCACAATACATAAAAGATTAATTGTCACAATACACAATAGATTACTTGCCATAATACACAACAGATTAGTTGTCACAATACACAATAGATTAGTTGTTACAATACACATAGATTACTTGTCACAATACACAAAAGACCACTTATCACAATACACAAAAGATTAGTTGTCACAATACACAAAAGACCACTTATCACAATACACAAAAGATTAGTTGTCACAATATACAATAGACTACATGGTGCAACAGATCAGTTGTCAGAAAAAATACATATCACAATACACAATAAACCACTTGTTGCACTATAGACCAATCACAATATCTTAATTTATCACAAGTTATCAAGATCACCGACTTGTCACTAGAGAGCAGTATAAATCAATGTCATGACAAGGGACTTATTGCAACAGAAGGTTTAGACTATTAGTCACGGCAGATCTGTAGTCATTATAGCCGATAGACAGCAGATCTCTTGTCATAACTATAAACTGTCAGGGTAGACCATTCATCATTGTGACGTTTTGCTGGGAGATGGGCAAGATGTTAATTCTCCACCACCCGTAACCCTAGGCTAATCTCCGAAACACACCTTCTGAATGGCCACGCATGTTAGAAAGATGAACGAAAAAAATATACAGAATAAAAGAGTGATAGTTCTAGAAGACAGCTCGAGCCCCCTGGTACATTGAGCCGGGATAGTAAGTAAATAGAGGTGGCAGATTACAATATGAGTCAATCTAACACAAGTGGTCTATGTATCGACAATAAATATATTCAAGAAGAAGCATGGTTTCATATAGCAAGTAGTTCTACAGATACAATTATGAGTTTATATATATATTTACCACTTTACCAGGCGGAGCGCCCATAACCACCATAATGTCGTATCGGGCAAAACGCCCGAAAGCGTCCATATCAACCAGTGCTCTTTTCTTCTCATATCGTTCGAGAAATCATGAGAGTTCTGGTGCCTACAGAAAGTATGACGTTTGTATGATGATTTCTGCGCCATTTTGAAACGTTTTCTCCTTGCTTCGTTCATTTTTTCATAAAGTTTTCTTTGTTTTTCGCGTTTGGTGTTTCAAATGGATTTCTTAGAATCATCAATCGATAGTGAGGAGTTTAATGGATTCAATTTATCGGATGATGAGGTAAGAGAAGTTGATTTTGAATCGGATGATAGGATTAGAAGTGACATTAGTGTCAGTAGTGTGCACATGTAGCATCTTTCAAATTTTGGAGGAGAGTGCGTCAGATTCTGAGGATATCGAAGAGGAGTAGGGGGAAGGGGTATCTGGAGATGCACATGGTTGGAATAGTAGTACTTTAGCACTGAATATATCGGAAGGTTCCGCTGACTCTACTTTCTTCTTAACTTATGGGGAGCGCTTCCGGCTGGGCCGATTTCGTAGCGATTGGGAGATGGGTGTTGTGAGGTATTGGGAGGCGAGAGGGGGAGAGCTATGTGTACTCTATAATGTTTATTCTTACGCAAGTAGTTGTTGATATGTTATTTGTTTGTTTATCTTGGGGGGGGGGGGAGAGCTATGTGTACTGTATACTGTTTATTCTGACGCAAGTAGTTGTTGATATGTTATTTGTTTGTTTATCTTACTTATTTTCTAGGTACTTGTTGCTTTTAGCTGTTGCATTTCGAGGAGGTTAATTTAACAGAAGGGTGGGCGATTTTGTTTATAAATTTGTCCGTGTTATTTTATTTTAACTAGTTAAAGTTTTGGTATTTAGGTTTTCCTCCCAATTATTATTGAAGGCGGCTAGTCCTCTGACTCTGGGAAGCCCTGGGCCGTGGTGGAGCAATAGGGGTATGGCTGTGTGGCACAGACATGTAATAAAGAACAAACCTGGGTGCGTGAGGGGTTGGGGAAGAAAAATATTTACACACATTCTACTTATCTTTACCTTCATAACATTGGACACGTTTACATTTAGAATTAATCACTTTGACAGTTAACTTGACACTTAGTGGAACTTATGTAGTTTACATTTGTTAGAATTAATCACTTTGACAGTTAACTTGACACTTAGTGGAACTTATGTAGTTTACATTTGTTAGAATTAATCACTTTGACAGTTAACTTGACACTTAGTGGAACTTATGTAGTTTACAGTCTATGGAAGTGGTGGTTGGGTGGTAGTTGTCATGGTGAAGCTTAGAGTTACACAGCTGACTAATTAGCGATAATCATTTCGGCATGGTCTAAGACAGCGATTCTTAACAAGTGGAATTAGCACCCCAAGGGGAGGTGCGAAGGGTAGACAAGGAGGTGCCTCCCAGAAAAATTATCGCAATTGTCTACTCACTGGATATAAATCAAAAGTTTAGATTTCTGCATAATTAATATGATGACTTCGTCTATGTGACGACACACTACAATAGAAGTAGGAATCGATCAGCTCTGTTACTGACATACAATACCAGTGCAATCAATCAGGTTTACATGATGACATATTACAACAGAAGTGGGAATCAATCAGGGTCTCTGTGATAACACACTAGAACACCAGTGCAATTAATCAGGTTTGTGTGATGACACACTACAACACCAGTGCAATCCATCAGGTCTATGTGATGACACACTACACAACACCAGTGCAATCCATCAGTCTACGTGATGACACACTACAACTCCAATGCAATTAATCAGGTTTGTGTGATGACACATTACAACACCAGTGCAATCCATCAGGTCTATGTGATGACACACTACAACACCAGTGCAATTAATCAGGTTTGTATGATGACACACTACAACACCAGTGCAATCCATCAACTTGATCAAGTCTATGTGATGACACACTACTTTAGCAGCGGGAATCAATCAGGTCTATATGATGACACATTACAACACCAGTGCAATCCATCAACTTGATCAAGTCTATGTGATGACACACTACTTTAGCAGCGGGAATCAATCAGGTCTGTATGATGACACTCTACAAGAGCAATGTAATCAATCAAGTCTATGTGACACCACATTACAACACCAGTGCAATCGGGTCTAATTGAAGACACAGTACAATAGCAGTGCAATCAATCAGATCTATGTGATGACACACTGCTTTAGCAGTGCAATCAATCAGGTCTAATTGATGACACACTACAATAGCAGTGTAATCAATCAAGTCTATGTGACACCACATTACAACATCAGTGCAATCTGGTGTAATTGAAGACACACTACAATAGCAGTACAATCAATCAATTACACATCACCACTGCAATCAATCAGGTCTATGAGAAGACGCACAACACCAGTGAAACCTATCAGGTCTATGTGATGACTCACTACAATGGAAATGGGAATCAATGGAAATGGAAATGGAATCAATCAGGTGTATGTGACGACACACTACATCAGCAGTACAATCAATCAGATCTATGTGACGACACACTACATCGGCAGTACAAACAATCAGGTCTATGTGTCAACACACTACTTTAGTAGTACAATTAATTAGGTCTATGTAACAACACTCTACTTCAGCAGTGCAATAATCTTGTCTATATAATGACGCAGTGTGAATCAATCCGGTCTTTGTGACGACACACTATTTTAGCAGTACGCGAGTGATGCCGAATTTCATTTTCAAATATTAAGTAAATGTATAAGGAAACGGTTCAAAATAAATTTAATGCTTGTATATTTCATTTGGGGCTGAAGATAAGAAAACTTTAGTAGATTCAGTCAACTGTACAAGTGATTAATTCTACCAAATGTAAGCGTAAGTTTCACTTAGTAATAAGTTTCAGTCATTGGCAAAACACAACTGCTGGGTACCGCTGGAGATTGTATGTAATGACTTTCTGGCGCAAAGCAGTAAAGTACCCTACCAGTGTTCTAGTAAGCACAACGGCTGAGATAATTACGCTGTCAAATAACTGTCACATGACACTACAAGAAGTTTAAACTTATGTAGAGCACATTTTTAAAAAGTAATAGTAATAATTCTTAGACGTGTGTGTTCTCTTGGTTTCTGAGAGAAATACTTGTCACAGTCTCTCAGACACGTGTTCACAGATACACCTATTGCAGCACAAACTTTCACACACATACTCGTACGCACACATGCTGAATAAAAAAGCTGGCTTACCTTGACATTGGTGATACTTAAACTATTGCCATGTGTAGTAACAATATTCCGTGCATTTGACTCAATCTCTCTGCAATGTAAAGCAACGTTTTGAAATACGTATTGCAATGTAAAATAATGAAGGGTTCGTTTAAAATTCGTATTGCAATGTAAAATAACGAAGGGTTCGTTTAAAATTCGTATTGCAATGTAAAATAACGAAGGGTTCGTTTAAAATTCGTATTGCAATGTAAAATAACGAAGGGTTCGTTTAAAATTCGTATTGCAATGTAAAATAATGAAGGGTTCGTTTTAAAATACGTGGGGCAACAAGACTTTCTTTGTAGTTTCAAATTCTCATTATAAACTGTAATAAGGGATCCAATGCTTTCCTCTAACAAAAGCAGTCAGCACTAACTTTAAAAGAGTATTAATTTCGTAATAATTTTAATTTATTAATATAACGACGGCAGCATTTCACCTGGCCAAGAAAGCTGGGTCAAGACTAAAATAGTCTTAACTTTTAAAGTAATAATAATTTCATGTATAGTAATTTTACAATAATATGATGGATACAGCATTAAAACTTAGTTTTAAAAAAATTAATAATAAAATGGGTCAATATTAAAAATATTCTTCTAAATTTATTACTTTTTCAAAATGCAATAAAAATAATTGTGGAATCATTCTGGGTCGCTATTACAAGACATATAACAGTTTGTTTGTTTTTAAAACAGGTGAATAAAAAAATTCTTGGAATAAATTATGGAAATATCTTAAATTACTGTGAACTGATCTATAACGTGAATCTGAAATCATTGTTGATAAAAAGTGTATGACTCAAAACATACCAGTGATCAAACGATTAAACAAGCAAATAAAGCAGAAATCACTGGTAATCAATAATGTGTTTCAAACCAGAAATCACTGAGGGCCAAACAGGTCAAAAAAAAACACGGGCGATCAAAAACAGATGTAAAAATCAGAAATCAATAGTGACCAAACAAACGTAAACCACGAGTGATCAAACAGGTATAAAATCAGAAATCAATGGTGACCAAACTGACGTAAATATCAGAAACCACGAGTGATCAAACAGGTATAAAAATCATAAATCAATGGTGACCAAACTGACGTAAATAACATAAAACACATTGATCAAGCATGTGTATAAAATCCGAAATCACTGACGATCGATCTGGAGTAAAATAAAATAAAATCAGAAACCACTGATAATTAAATACTGTGTAAATCAGAAATCGCCGTTGAACCATTATTTACAAATCAGAAATCACTGGTGAACAATTGTGTACAAATCAGAAATCACTGGTAAACAATTGTGTACAAATAAAAAATCACTGGTGAATTGTGTACAAATCAGAAATCACTGGAGAACATTATCGATCCTGACTGTCATTAAATTCTAAAGCCACCCTTACATTAAGCAATAATACATTCTTGGAATACAGTTTTAAAAATAGATAGAAAGAAAAATAACAGAACGGAAATGAAACTAAAATATTCTTTTCCGGTAAAATATCAACAGCCGACCAGGACTAATTATTCATATTCTGTACAGTTCTTCTATTGACGAATCGGTTTCCGTTAAATGTGTTAAAGGTTTTATAATTTTCAGCCCCTGACTGATTCAAGAGACCAATGCTAAATTGCAGATGATGTGGCCGCTGTTTTGCTGAATTGCTAATAACCGGCATTTTGCCCCACCCCACAACCCCTAGATTTTTAATAATGAAATCGCCGTAGCCTCATTCGGACACAGGACGGTATTCGAACAGACGAGACGTCCACCCACACCCACACCCGCTTCCATTCTCCAATCACCTTAACCCGAATTGTCTCGTGTGGACATGAGAGGGAAGTATCAGTCACTTGTATAATCAACGATTTCAGACCGATAACATCGGATCAACGATTTCAGAGCGATAACATCAGATCAACGACAGCTATGCCTGCAGGTAGTGAGTCACGTGAGCTATAAGGTGTCCGATTGTTGGGGTCATTTGCTTATAGTCTGACGGGAGTTGTGTATAGAAAGCGAACATATAATGCAATCATAAACTAATCCACTACCACACCAGTAAACTACGTACATTTATTTCATACATAATCACCACCAGCACAGATCGCAGCAATCAGTGTTTACTTCTTACGAGAAACTCACTGCAGCGACAACATAACCACTGACTGACCGTTGCCTAAGAAACGGAGCTTTCAAAAATAAAGGAAATTCGCTAACTTAATTATGTTTGGAAAATCGCTGGACACAACTTCAGTTCAAAAATGGAAGCGAATGTCGCTGGCATAAAAGTTTACAAATGAACTGGAATGTCACTGACAAAACTTTTTCAAAAGTGGAGGGAAATATCTCTGGCAATGTTAAAAAGTGGAGAGGGAATGCCACTGACAAACTTTCAAACATGAGGGGGTTTCAGTTAAAAAAAGAAAATAATTAAAATGTGTCTTAGTAACAAGTTAAAAAGTGAACTGAAAATTTACTGACTGGTGAAGCGGTTGGAAGTACGCTGGAATGTACATGGTTGTTACAATTTGAATTTGAAACTGGATTGGAATGTACATGGTTGTTACAATTTGAATTTGAAAGTGGATTGGAATGTACGTGGTTGTTACAATTTGAATTTGAAAGTGGACTGGAATATCACGAAGTGGACCATAGTGGTATATTGGCTATCACAAAATTTGAACTTGAAAGTGGATTGGAATATCAAAGCTCAAAAAGTGGACTGGAATGTCACTGACTGATTGACAGAAGCATGGGAAGTTAAGCTCTTGACTAACACTTTTAAAAACTGCGTTTCACAAGTTACTAAGAAGGATGAAGCAGGAATTCAATGAATGTCAAAACTTTAACTTTAAGAGGACTAGAATATCACTCGCTGAATGGCAGTGAACGTTTAAAAGTAGAAAGAAAAACGCCACTGATTGACAGGTATTGAAAACTGACTACGCGTGACGTCATGTACTCTGATTTTTGTTTCATTGTAAATGTCTAGTACTATCAAAATACAGTAGTAAAAGTCAGTAATATATATATATATTTGATCAGCAATACATCCAATAGGCCTACATGTAAGTTTATAAACACCCAATGCACGCATATTTGCTGATTTTATATTTTGAATCTATGTGTATGCTTGTGTGTATGTGCGTGTGTGCGTGCTAAAAAATAAAAAATAAAAAAAAGTGGTCCCTTGCAAAATCTTCCTGCTCCACATTTGAAACAAGCGCAAACGAAATTCCTAACAACGCGATACCAAGGGCGACCACCAAGACTTGTAGTAAAAATAAAAACTTTGGTAAAAGTTCGAATCCAGACTAACTTACTTTCTACTCAGCGGCCGTACACGCACGGCAACGCGTACGTTTGCCATTTCCGTTGTCAGTCACCCGGTTCATCCGTTGTCACAGGAAATAACCCGAAATTCCATCGCACTGCGTGCAAATATCCACCAGACTGAGTATCCAAAGCACGCTGGAACTCAAAGGGCGGAAAAAAACATAATACACGTTCGGTTACTCTACACTACAGTCTACACACTGAGTTACTCCTCCTGCTGTTCGCACTTGTCTGCACAAAGCTCTACTACGCTCGCTGGTGCCCGAATCCCCATGTAGGAAGAGTCCATTATTTGTCCGCCAGCAAAATAGGGGTTGTAGGCTTCTGGTTTTTGGTTTTTAAAAAAAAAATGCCCTGAAGCCGGTGGAAATTTAGCATTGACCCATACATATACATGTGCGTCGGAAGTAACATTAAAAAAAAGAAAAGGATAAAACCTGTATGATAATCAATCATTCATGCAGCACCTTTGTCAGCTTTTCCTATAAACTGACACCGTAGTGGTTAGCCATGCTTGACACTCGCTAGTTGTTTCGATTGAGTAGTGAAATATTTTCCAAGCAGTTGTGTACCACTATTCCTTTCACGTCCCATTAGAAGTGGCACTGTGGGACGGGGGGGGGGGGGGGTAGAATAAGTGTTAAACCTTTTTGTTGGCATTAATATTAGTTAAGATTTTGAGTCAAGATTGACGGTTACTGTGGGGTCTTTTTGCAGACAAATAGGGTTTTCTCAACTTCATGCGTACACACATACACACACACACCAGCTAGCACACTGACACACCACGTGTTCGCTCAGACCTATACCCTACCACGCCGCTTGATCCACTGCTGCGAGTGGAGAATGTGATGCAACAAGCACGCATAAGCATTATTTTAGCAATGAAATTAATTTTCTAAGAAAAAAAATCGTTTTCTAACTGAATCGCTGATTAGGGCACCACAATTTTGTTTTTAAAGTATCTAGCATTTATCTGCAGGGTTGTTTTGGTTTTTTTAAAATTATTTTGGAAGTCTTCCAAACCTTTAGAATTGAATGATATTCAATTTTATTTTATTACAAAACGATTTCTCAAAGCTGTTTCAATGTGCTGTATTTTATCTTTATTTGAGGATATATAAATAAGTAGTAGTAGAGAAATGGAGCTGATTTACTTTTCATCACTTTTTTCATGTCATTGGTTCTGTCTCCTTTTTTTCTTTTGGTTCTGGTTACATGCAGATAGTTCAAGATTGCCTAAAACTTAGGCTCATTCTGTTAAAAGTATGTTTGTAATTACTTGCTGTGTTTCGATATAATAACGATAGTTAGGTACACTCTGATCTATGTTTATTCATTTTTATTAACTTCTCATACCTAGCATTTATCATTCCGAAAATAGCACACATATCTTACCCCCTTGACACTGATTAGAGTTATGTCATTTTCATTTGTAACATCATAACCCTTAGTAAGACATAACCAGCACTCGACACCAATAGTTCAAACTTTTTTCTCAGCAAGAGATTTAGTTACATAATATTTCAAGAAACTGCCTTCTCCTCATCCCGAGTGTGGTCAACAATTAGTCTACATTAAAGTTAGCTTTCTAAGGTCGGCAACCCTTGTGTACTGACTTAACCTGTGGTGTTGTAGTAGTAGTAACGATAGTGATCACTCAGCTCTATATATAGCTTAGTGGTAGTGATATGCAAAAAGATTGGTCTTGGCATTCCTTGAAACCTCTGGAAGCGTTTGAAGGATGTAAATGTCAGCTGACCATTGTTGTGGTGCATAGGCTCGTGCGCACTACAAGTTTACATCGCGTTTACTTCCCCCACATTACGTCATAAAACTGAGATTTTGACTGCCTAGGAGCCTCCGGGGGGGGGGGGTAATCCGGCACTGCTCCCATTGCTTTAAATAATGACGGATTCTTCGCTAACTGTTTGAGCACGCTCGATGTAAACTAACCTTTAAATAATGACAGACTCCTCACTAACATTTTGAGCACGCTCGATATAACCTAACACTTCGTCTGTTCTGCATTGGTAATGTTTTGCCATAACCCAATGTTATTTGATATTCTCATCCCAGAATATCTCTGTTTTGATGAAGTAACCAAACTTCTGGGTCAGTTTCAGCTGCACCCAGTAATTGAACTTGTGGCGGAGTAAATTTGCCTATCCCTAATTCTAGACTTAATTGTCATATAAATTGTAGAAGTGACTCGACCTTCGGCACTCCTTATGAGGGTATTTTTGTAAGTGTCAGAGTTGAAGTAAACAACTCATGTTGAGAATATGCTAGAAATTGCTGATGCAATACAAACCAGTTCCAACAGAATGAGTAGCTTTTATAAACCAATGGTTAAAAGATTTACAAGAACGAAACCAGCCAATGAGCCGAGATCAAAAGTTTACCTGCTTATAAAGAAATCTATTGTCTAATCACGTTGAATTGGAGTGGCAAGAAGTCCGGTCTTACACTTTGGGTGTAAGAGAGACCCTATGGAATGTCAACACTTTGACTGTGATTTTTCTTCAAGCAGGCAGTATGAAAATCGTAAAGAAAAATTTCCCCATTCCATGATCTTTCGAAAACATGTAAGTGGTGAACAAATCAAAAGAGAATGGCTCACGTCCTCTCCATACACAGGAAATGTGTACTGTTTCCCATGCGTCCTATTTGGTGAAACAAATGAAGGCCAAATATATTTTCAGATGGATTCGCAATCGTACAAACTTTTTGTTGAAAATATGGTACTGTCAACGTTCCAAAATGTTATGACAGCATTAGGAATTTATATGTGTCTGATGATCAGGAACGCTACTGGTGAACGAACTGTTTCGAAGTTAAAACCATTGAAAAATTGTCATCGATCTTCAATGACACAAGAACGACTGAACTCACTTGTCAATATGGCCACTGAATACGACGTTTTGCAAGAGGTAGATTTCCATGTTATCCTGAAAGATCTCACCACAAACAAATTGAGGAAAGTGAATGTTTAAAGTTTAGTTGGCTTATTAAAATTAATTTTTAAAAAGTTTAATAATATTGTTAATTTGTTTAATAATATTAAAACTGTTAATGTTTGTTTTGTGTAATAAAAGTTTTTTTTTTTTTTAAATTGTTGGTTGATAAAATTAAAAACTTATTAGGAAATAAACTGCGAGGGACCCCCGAGATTTTGACTGCCTAGGAGCCTCCAGGGGGGGGGGGGTAATCCGGCACTGCTCCCATTGATCTAAATAATGACGGATTCTTCGCTGTTTGAGCACGCTCGATGTAAACTAACCTTTCCGTCTGTCCTGCTAAATAATGATGGACTCCCACTAACTTTTTGAGCACGCTCGATGTAACCTAACATTTCGTCTGTTCTGCTTTAAATAATGAAGGATTCCTTACAAAGCTACAGAAGGCGAGAGTCTTAATATTGCCGGTCGCTTCCCGGACAAAGTGACTTTAAATGTCAGGCTCTTGTTTGGCGTAGGAAATAAAAAGGCTTGCGAGACCAATGGGGAGGAAGGCAAGAAACGGTAAACAGTTTCTTAGTTTAGAATGCACAGTGTCGACAAATTAGATACTAATAAAATAGAAAAAGGTAAATGCGTTCACGTTTATAACACGATGCTCAAATTAAAACCTAGTGCTTTAGTCGACGTCAGCGCAGCTTGACTGAAATCTATCGGCATTTCATGGCCATTTCGTACTACCATACGTCATGACGCCTGAATCTTGAGTTGTCTCCCTGCAGCGCTTCCGACCTAGGTCGATTTCGCGCCTTGTCCAATATCGCCGAGCGTTTTTCTTTATACGATAGGATACTATGATCACGAACTATAGCTTAAAATAAAATAATTTTCGACTAAGGTTCATTCTGACACATTTAAATCACTTTTCGCATGACTGGTTTGTGAGGGATTCATAAAGGCGCGGCCCCGGTCGTATTTGGTTACGACTGAGACGTGCATGTACGTAGCCCTGAATATCAATTATATATTAAACAGTTGTCTCCCATCTTTCTGAAAAAGTCAAACTTTTTCGCCTTCAATTTCGTATTTGGCATTGCAATCACACTAGCTTTTCTTCGGATTCTAACGCACAGAAATTCAAGGACACGAAATGATTGACTAGAATTTTATAAAGATTACTTAATCAATCAAAGAAAAAGATTAATCAGCAACAAATAATAATGATTTTTTTCCCCACCAAGCTCCTAATTCAACTTTATATACACTGCCTGACATAACCCCAAGGTCCGCATTAATATTTTATGGTGGTTTATTGAATTTTCGTTTATTACTAGTGAAATTTTGGGTCTGTTATATACTCAGTGAGGTGAGCAAAGATTACCTATACCAATAATAGTCCTAATATTGCACTGTACTCACTGAGATGAGCAAAGATCACCTCTCATAGTGAAGATTAATCTTAATATTGCACTGTACTGCTGTACTCACTGAGGCAAACAAAACAACAACAACAACAACAAACACTAAGTTAAAAAAATAACTCTCAGTTAATAATAAAACAAAATAGGAAAAGTATCCCAAATTAAACAGAGTAGATCAAGATACAAAAAGGCAAGGTGAACTGGAGGATCAGTCTCCTGAATCCAACAAATGAGGCACCAAAGGTGCTGGGAGTCCGACCACAACTGGCAGCAGGGCTGGCTTTGGAGAAGTCTGGTGCCGGTCAGCTGGAGCCCAAAGAAGATTCACTTCTGGACCTGTCACAGCATGTTTCAGAGAGTGAAAACATACAAAGGAGCAAATTCTGCCAGCCCAGTTTTGATAGTCTAGTGTCCACCTCCCTCTCCCCCATACTCTCTTCCCCCAGTGCAGAATCCAGAAGCGCCCCTTAAATTAGTAGCAACAGTAGAAGTGAGCAAAGATTACATCTTCTTTGAGATGAGCAAAGATTACATCTGCTTGTGAAGGTCAGTCCTAATATTGCACTGTACTCACTGAGGTGAGCAAAGATTACATCCACTTGTGAAGGTCAGTCCTAATACTGCACTGTACTCACTCTACAAGTGAATGCCAGTCCTAATATTGCACTGTACTCACTACAACTACAAATGAAGATTAGTCCTAATACTGCACTGTACTTAGGGGTGCAAAGGACACTCTTCTTAAAACTCACAGCAGCCTGTAAAATATTCACCCACTTTGATCTTTAAACTCACCATAGGCTGTAAGATATATTCACTTCAATCATTCCACTTGTCCATTCAGCTAGTTGGTAATATGAACTCAGTACCTTCTTTACTCAGTCAATAGAGTGTACTTTAATTTCTTCAGTCGTTCATTCAGTACAGTGTACTTTAAACTCTTCATTCAGTAGAGTGTACTTACTTTAATCTCTTTGTGCAATAGAGAGTACTTCAATTGCTTCATTCATTCATTCAGTCAGTAGAGTGTACTTTAATCTCTTAACTCAATAGAAAGTAGTTACTTAATCTCTCCACTCAGTCTGTAAATGTACTTACTTTAATCTCTTCACTCAGCCTGTAGAGCAGGGGTCGGGAACCTATGGCTCGCGAGCCAGATGTGGCTCTATTGATGGCTGCATCTGGCTCGCATACAAATGTTCGATTATAAAAAAAAAATTCTTTAGACTCCTTTGATCTACATATTAATTGCATATCAATATTTCATTCTACAAATGAGCTAAAGTCTACTAAAGTCTCAACGCCTGCATGAAGCTTAACCTCACCACGTATCAACCAGACTACAAAGCCATCAGCAAAGCCATGCAGCACCAGAAGTCGCATTAATGGCAAGAAATACTCATTATAATTATTGATTAGCAACCGCATAACAATGTTATTAAAAAGAATTCAGAGACATAATTATTGTACTTTTAGTGTTGAAATTACATAAAATGCACACATTTACTTGAATTTTTAGTTTTAAACATAATGTATGGCTCTCACAGAATTATTTTTCAAAATATGTGGTGTCCATGGCTCTCTCAGACAAAAAGGTTCCCGACCCCTGCTGTAGGGTATACTTTAATCTCTTCAATAGAGAGTAGTTACTTAATCTCTCACTCAGTCTGTAAGTGTACTTACTTTAATCTCTTCACTCAGCCTGTAGAGTGTACTTTAATCTCTTTCCTATTTGGTATGTTCAATGTATTCACTATAATCTCTTTACTCAAGACTGTAGACTGTACTTACTGTAATTGCTTCATTCAGTCTGTTTTTTAACAGTACCATTTTGGAAGACCATTGTAAATGATATCATTGTATGTAAATTATTGTGTTAACTGTATCCAGCTGTTTTATTGTGATATTCATTTATTGGAGCACACTCACATTTATCTCTTCACTCAGCCACTCTTAATGTACTTACTTTAGTCTTTTCACTTTTTCAAGTTTTTAAGACCCAACTTATAGGAACAAAATAATTCTAAAGTATCCACCATTGTCACGTGTTTTCATTCTAAAATTTAAAAAGAAAATTCTTGCTATGTGTTAGGCTGATTTACGTTTTCTAATAATATAGCAAGGAGCAGGAATTTAATCATTGCTAATATCAGGGGAGGCCACTAAGCAGGTAAATATGTTGATGTCAAATTGCAGAAATATGAATGGCCAGAAAAAATTGGAGAAGAGCATCTAGCTTTCAAGAACCCTAACTCTGACCCAAAACATGATGGTTGTGTATATGTTGCTGTTGGATCTTCCATTCATGCAATAAAATGGAGACAAAATGAAAAAAATATATTAAACTCCAGATTTTGACTTTAAAACAACATATTTATTCACACATATATAATATAAAATATGGGTGAAAGTCTCTGTCAGTTTCAGTCAGTGTGCTATGCATGAATGCCTACAACATGAACACTTAACATTATCATTGCATTAAAAAATATGACCCAAAAAAAGAGATGAAAACTACAAAAATATAGATGAAGAAAGCAAAAACAGAAAGAAAAGACAAAAATAAATATGAAGAAAGCAAAAACAGAAAGAAAAGACAAAAATAAATATGAAGAGAACAGAAACAGAAAGAAAAAAACAAAAAACTATCCATTAGTCTGGTGTCAAAATTGAATCATTAACTCATCTTTTTGTTCTAAAAATTTCTTGTTCCCAGTTTGGAAAACAGCAAATACACAAATCTAACGACATGCTCAATGCCTTGGTTCAGCTATAACATTTTTTTTTTTAAAATACATTAATACACCAATATATTATCTGCCTAAAATGTTTGAATTATTTTGAGGATAAAGACAAAAAAATAAAACACACCCCTTCCCCCCAAAAAAGAAAATCTGCTAAGGAGATTATTAATAACTTTTAAAATTTGAAAATGTATTTGTATTATATTCCAGTCAAATCTATCTCCAGGTAGAAAGTGGTGCTTCCATTCAAAACTCTGTCAGTTTACATTTACATAGAAAAGAAATGAAGAAATATGGGTTGTTAAATGTAAAAACATAAAATCAATCAACTGTCTGTTGTGATGCAAGTTATGATTTTTCATTCATGTCAATGTATCATTTTCCTTGATTATAAAGACCATTAACATGCTGAAGTAATGTGACAAGACCACAAAAATACTTTTTTCCCCTCTGAAATATTGCAACAATGCTGGATCCTGGTAGAAGGCTAAATTCAAGATATAGACAAGTGTCCATGTGTTAGTTGAGCTGTTCATGAAATATCATGATCTAATATCGCTGATATCAATATGAATCTCAACGCATGCAGAACGTGAAAAGAGGTGAATGGCTGCATTGAAAATTCAGACAAAACTACAAGCTGCACTGGAATTAAGTACATTTGTTCATAGTAGGTATGTCATCATTGAACTGATGTAGCGATGAAAAATTGATACCGACCAGTTACCATTTGTAATTGAACTTTGTTTTAAGTAAATATCGAATGTTCACCTGGGAGACATCATAGACAATGTATCTGTGAGGATTTAAGGAAACCTTTTCAATCTAGATTTGGTGTAAATTTTGCTGAGAAAGTGATAGTCGAGAAAAAAATAAAAATACATATTACATATATGCTACATGCAGAGAAATCCATTCCCAATAGCTCAACCAGTAATGTGAATTGTTAACAAGTCATGTGGGATACTTTGAAATATTTAATTTTTCTTCTAATAATAAACTTATTCAATTCAACGTTCTATGCTTGCTTGACTTCCATTTGGAAAATAATGGTGGAAAAAAAAAATTTTTCATAAGCATGTCCAGTGGCTCTGGTGGGCCTTAAACCTATGACCACACAACTTCTGCATGAAAGTTTAGCGTCTAAACCTCTCTGCAACTCAGCTTCCTATGATGTATAAGAGACAGCTCAATAAAATTATATCAAACGCAACATGGCAAAGTGGCATTTCTTAGATATTCACCATAAGTGGCTGTTGTGGAGATACCCTGGCATGGGCTATGTGACAAAGTAATTTTTCTTTCAATAACTTTTCAGAGAGAAATCCCTGCAATAGGTATTTGTGTTAAGATATTTTACAATTTTGTAATCGATAAAAATAAAAGTAACAAATACATTTAGATGCTATAATTAACATCAATGTAGTAGAAATGCATATGAAGTGGCTGAACACAAAAAAACTCCAAAAAAATATTTCCAAGGATACTCGTTGTACAGAAGACTAGAGTAGGTCACTTCGTTCTTGACTCCTTTTCCCATTGGAATCACCACGCCATCCTTTGTTGTATAGAAGGCAGTGGGGTCAGGGGTTGTCATGCCAATACCTTGATGCCAATAATACATTAAACGATCACTTAAATGATTATTCTGATATGTTTCAATGTTGATATTTAAAAACCTAGATGGCAATGATCTTTACTCAAACTTAGCTGGAATGATCTTTACTCAAACTTAGCTGGAATGATCTTTACTCAAACTTAGCTGGAATGATCTTTATGCAATGAGATGCTAGTGATACTTGTCTTTACGTACATAAGTTACTTAATACTAATCTACATAGTAAGGGCTTGGTTAAGGCAATCTCAACTTACAACAACCTGATATATATCAACAAGTCCACAAAGGCAATTCGTTTTCATTATTTCAATTTCATTTGTATGTTCATGTAAGTTTAGTGATAGCTATTTATTAGTATTGTCAAGATTGGATCCAGTAATAATTAATTTTGCCCTGATAGAAAATAAATATTAAAATAATATATTTATGCCAGCATATGTGGGTGAACTAAATTGAAAAACTACTTCCATATTTTAATATCTTACTTCCAAACTGGCAGCTAAGCTGTAAGTTAAGTATTTGTGCATTTGTGTATTTATTCCTAAAAAGGAAGAAGCTGTTGGTGAAGGGAACACAGCAAATAGCTGTTGGCAACCTGTAGAACTTAACGGAAATCAGAAATCAAGCCAAAAGTAATGCAGTAGTACATATGAGTAGGAATAGGGCTACTAATCCTTAGCATGCGAGATAGATACACACACAAACCTAGATGAACGAAAGTAGTAAAAGTTGCTTGTTATTACTTTCACAAAACAAAGGAGACATATGACACGTGACAGAAGGTGATTTCAAAAATCAAGAACAAAATTAAGATCATTATCCAAACGAAGCTGGGTGCTGGTGGTGTTGTTTCGAGGGGTAGTCTGATTTGAAAATAGTCTTGTGTGAATGTAAGCCATATTGAGTTTGAAAAAAAGACTGAACGATTTTAGGAGGATTCTAAGTCTTCAATAGAGAGTTTTGTGTACACCCTTTTTGGAGAAAGTATGTGACTATTTGCTAATTATATAAAAGGATGTCATTATTAAGTGCTTTATTCTAATATATATTTTCTGCAATGTAGGAATTAGTCCTATGATTCATATTCAAGTTTATCAAATATATACTTTCTACTTAAAACTGCTAATATTTAACTGCAGGGTTTTGGAGTTGGGACTCCAATCATTGGGTTCTACAAATAGATACTTCTCCGCAAAGAGATATGTGTTTTACATTGTGGGAGCTTGAGTAAAGGTATGCAGTGCTGTGTCAGTGCGCAAAAGTTGATAAGATGATGCAGTGAGGTGACAAGGCACTGAGAGTATTATCATGCACACCATAGCAATTAATGATTTAAATCAAAATGTAATAGGAATTTTGCTAGATTTAAATCAAAATGTAATAGGAATTTTGCTAGATTTAAACTAATATCTTGGGATTAAAGTAGTTAGTTTCTAAACTTCTGATTGATAATTTAATTATTTTGTACATAAATATTTTCATTAATTTTTCATTCATCTTTGTGTCAATATTTTACCATCTTCACTTATATAAGATTCATACTGTAATGTTTGTACCATCATGTCATTTTACTTGCTTGGCGATTAATAATCATCTGGGGGCCTTTAACAAGCCAGTGTAAGACTACTCATCCCAATGTTGTTGTTGGGACTATTAATGAAATTTATATAGCAGATAACAATGATCTGTTATGTCAACTAGTGCTAGATAACAATGACCTCTATGTTAACTAGTGTTCAGATAACAATAATCTCTACATGAATGAATGTTTAAGTTGCCAATAATTTCCGTATTTTCACTTACCTTTGGTGCTATGCTTGCCCTTGGGCAGTTTAGTGATGTAGCTGGCACCGGTCAGTTCATGCCTGTGATAAACGGATTAGACTGTGTAAATTTCATGACTAAAGCATTTACATTTCAACATATCATGTTAATTGCACCTGCTAGTTCATGCCTGCATTCAAATGATTTAAGTCTTGTACATTTAAATTTCAGGAATAAAGGAATAAAAGTTGAACATTATCACTCTGAGTATATTGTTAGTGCATATCTGCAATAAGCAGAATAAATTTTGTACATTTCAGGAATATAATTTAAATATTATCACACGTGAGTGTACCTGTTAGTTCAAGCTTGTGATAAAATGAATAAAGTTTTAAAAATTTCAGAATAAAGTAAAGACACTGAAATATGGCACTGAGTCAGATTAGCCCAGACATAAATTTCACTCTACATTAGTAGATTTCTAATGAATAATGGTGGTTAAGTAATAGGCATTGCACATTAAATTTCTTACATTCAATGCAGTTCCAGAGAATTCTCAACCGCAGACAGGAAGCAGTATGCAAAAATTGTAATAACTTTTGTCTAACAAGAGAATCTTAAACACAGCATGCTCTGGAATTAAGGAACCAATGCACGAGCTAATTTTAAAGTATAAAGTAGTGTCATATCTGTTTTTCATACATACATACACTTAATGTGGATTCCTGTTCACTGATATTTAAATATATCACTTGAACTCATTCTACTGTTCTCTACGAACATTACTGGATGGAGACCATAAATGGACAGGCATGTGAACTATACAGTGATGTATGTTAAGTAAAGCAATTTGGAGTCAAATGAAAGCAGTCACAAAGTTTGAGCCCATTTTGCTCTATTCATGAAATGGTCACCAAGTGTGTATTCAGTGGAGTAAATGAGCATATTGTACACCAATTATAAAACAGATCACAAATTGTGTATTTAGCTGAGTAAATGAGCACATTTTATTCCATTTATAAAACAGATAATAAATTGTGTATTTAGTGGAGTAACTAAGCACATTTTATTCCATTTATAAAAAAGATAATAAATTGTGTATTTAGTGGAGTAACTAAGCACATTTTATTCCATTTATAAAAAAGATAATAAACTGTGTATTTAGTGGAGTAACTAAGCACATTTTATTCCATTTATAAAAAAGATAATAAATTGTGTATTTAGCAGAGTAACTGAGCACATTTTATTCCATTTATACCAGATCACCAATTGTGTGTTTAGAAGAGTAAATAAGCACTTATTATTCATTCACCTAATATTTATTCAACTAAAGATAGATTACCTATTATATATTCAATTAAAGACAAACTATTATTCATTCATTGAGTGTACAATTTTATTTCAGTGTGTGATCTTTAGTCTTATTATTAAAGTGTGATGTCAATCACAATTGCTGGACCATAATTATTAACAGATAATACTTGTTAATCTACTTGTTAGTTTACTGACTTGTAAAACCATCTCAGGAATATATAACTGCTAAAGTTGTTTAACTTAAATATAGAGTGTACTTGTTAAGGATGTTGCGTGTACCTACTAAGTATGTGTTTAAGTAGGGTGTAACTGCTAAAGATGTGATTAACTTAAGTGTTCCTGCTAAGAATATGGTTAAGTAAAGAGTGAACCTGCTAAGGATGATGTTAACTTAAGTATAGAGAGTGTACTGCTAAGGGCTTGGTTAACTTAAGGTACATACATGTTGCCAAGAGCGACCTCACACAGCAACAAACAACCAACAGGATCAGTCTTGGATGTATGGCAGTAATTAGCAGACTTCGACACCATATCTGCAAAGTAGATTCCTTTGCCAAACATATAACCAGTCTGCAATGAAACCAAGGATATGAATGAAAGCAAGAAAAAATAAACACTTAAATTAATAAAAGAATAATTTCAAATAATATTGAGAAAATGTGGATTTAAAGTGTGCAGAGAGGATTGCAATGTAAGAAAATGCTAACTCCTTAATACTCAAACTTTAAAAAAAAAAAAATCAACTTCATGTCCAGAGATCTGCCAGTGATTTTAAAAAGTCATAATATCAACAATATAGAACAGACAAAACAGCCGAGAAGACAGGTAAAAAGGATCAGAATAGAGGGCTGGGGGGGCTGGATAAAGGCCAGAGGGCTGTTTAACATCTTTACACCCCTCTTCTATCCTATTATATCTATGTCTGGATGTACATGCACATCTAGAAGTATGATGGAATAGGGTGCATAAGTATTGATAAATTTATAAATACAATGACAATGTAATTAAAGAAATGTAATATCACATGACCAAAATAATAAACACAACTGCATAGCAAGAGAAACACCACTGGTTTAATTAAAGAAATGTAATAACACATGACCAAAATAATAAACACAACTGCATAGCAAGAGAAAACATACCACTGGTGCTTCAGGAGGTGCAATGCGAAGGCCTTGTGAGAGAATGCCAGCATAGTTGGTGGTTCGAGATCCATGCCACAACAGCTGTCTATTATGCAAAGCTTCAAATGGACGATATTGCTGTCTTTCACCTTCACGGTCGATTTTGTAAATCTAAACAAAAAAGTTTAGCAATTTTCAAATCTATCATAACTAATGGTATGTAATCAGAAGGATAAGTTTGGTCAAAAAATTGATTTAGAAGATACAAAAGAAATGAGGTTATTTAACATTTCCTCTACCACTTCACGATGTTCCTTTCTCACTTAAACTTCATCTTTTACATAGCCAATCATATCTATATCACTTTCCAATCATCTTTTTTAAGCATTTATTTTTAGCTTACTAGACATCTCACTTCATATGTATGGAATTCTCATGTACAGAGATTTCATTGAGGAAAGCTGTAAATATCTCTTTCCATCCGTTTTTTCATCTGTCTGCTGCCAAATGTTGAAGTAACGAGGTAAATTATTTCAGTATATATTTCTTGGCAAAGTGGGAGAGTTCGTTTTCAAGACAGCTTATGCATGCTACATTGGATGTATGCAGTTAACGACATGAGAGGCCATTTTCGTCCCCACCCCACCCCATATGAGCTTGTTTGACTTCATATACCGCGGTCGAGGGGATAACACCTACGTTTCCTTATGGACACAAGGATTTTTGTTCTCGATAGTATGCAATGACACATCTCACTGGATGACTTCATCTGATAATGTTCAACGTCGTTGGGTTTTCCGTCGACGCGGCAACCAAGCAATAACGACGATTATCGAGGTTGGCAACATGTCAACAGAGCCTCAGAATTTTGCCCCTTGAGACTGAATCTGAGGGTAGTGCCTAGACTCCTTTTGCAGGTCTAGCTACCAGGCGACGCAGCCATTGCATCATATCTTCACTTTGAAGTACCCTTATGAGTGTATTGTGTGAGATTATGTCATCCTTCTTGGAACTCTGACATTACTAAGTGAGTAATACCCCTTATGAGTGACGTGTGAGATTACGTCATCCTTCTTGGGATTCTGACATTACTAAGTGAGTAATAAATAGCAAGGCAAACGCACATCTAGAACTCTTAAGTAAGTACATTTAAATCTTAACGCATCTAGAACTCTTAAGAATACGAACACTGACTCTATTCTTGTTTATATCCATTACTATTGTATCATTTGTGAAATATGGACTCTAGATTAATGTTATAATTCAAGCTAATTTGTATATGAATTATTATTGAAGGTGGTGCTATTTACCGCATAAGAATTGTGTAATTAACTTTTATTTTACATTTTGAATTTCATCATTTTCATTTCCCCTTTAATTCCCACAGAGTGTATGACATTGGAAAGTTGAATGTTTGACTAATCATTGTGTGAAAGAGTAGTGCCCCTTTAAATCAGGAAATAAACAACCTGATTTAATCATCCTCAGCAACCTTGTTATTCATAGTTTTTGAGAGGGGCGAAAGAATTTGTATTTATGTTGTTTTGTACCGTTTGTCCGTTTATTCACTTTCATGAAAGTTGCTCACAGCATACACAGCCAATAAAACGTTCCTTTGCATGACATAATAAAGCTGGGCCCCACCCAAACATCTATGGTGTATGTCATTGTGTGTCTATGTAACAACTTGACACAACGTATTACTGGCACATGTCACACGAGTTTATCTTGGAGATACATCAGAGCAGGCCAAAACCACTTCACCCCTTGTGTCTCTAACTTCAGCTCGAGCCAGCTTCACACCAACCCCACATGTGACAATTGCAAAAAAGAAACTACAAGATGCATTCAGTTGTGTGACAGATGACTGAAAGAAAACTGCTGTCTGACAGTGCTCATTGGAAAGCACATGTACACACGTTTGACAAAGACAACAGCAAGTTACTGAGCAATTCTTAAGTTCTGCAATGCCCTGGCATCTAATCGTTAGTAAAATGATAAGAAAATCTTTAATGACAGTAATGTTAATGCCACACTGTACTTATGTTTCTGAATCATGTAAACCTATAGTTATCTTGTAATCATATTAACGTATATACTAATCATGTAACCCAGTACTTATCATGTAACCTTGTACTAATCATGTCACCCTTTGCACTTACATCAAGTACTTCCAAAGTGTATTGGTTGTGAGTTGCAGCGTGGGTGTTCTCTACAAACTGAACCAGTCGTTTAAATTCTTCATCTTCCTTCTCAATGGGCTAAAAAAATACAACATATAACACTCTTACTATATTCAATATGTTTGCTCTTGAAAGCTTCAAGTTTAAAACAAATAAATTGTCATAACTGAAAATAATTATGTAGAGGTTAAATAAAATTTAAATTAGCTTTCCTTACATTAAATGTACACTGCATCCTTCCAAAAACAAATGTATCGGCAGGTACAAAATATAACTAACATGTCTAACAGGTAAAAGAGATAGGTAAAAATGCTGCCTAGTCTGTAGCTGCATTCAGCCATACTATAATTTTGGTAAAACTGGAAGAGCAAACATGGTATATGATCCAATGAAGAAGAAAACAGTCTGGCCAAACTAGTCTGTACTACCATATATAAATCAACAACTGACCACTAAAAAATAAAGTTTCAAACCCACTTGCTGCCAGGTTGTGTCAGGTTGTTTCTGCCAATAAGCGATAATTGAATGGGTCAATTTACTAAAAACTGAAAAGCGATTATAATTATAAATGTATTTTAAAAATTTAAATTACTACCTATTATAGACATACTAAGGAATTTTAAAAGTATTATTTTTAATTTATTTCAAATTCAAAAATAAATAAATAATAAAACGTTTTCTTATTTTTTTTTGTGTTGAATTTGTGAATTTCAGCATCGTATTTTTTTTTAACAAGTCTACTCAAAAATTAAAAGTGAGTATAATTCTAAAAAGATTTTCAAAATAAGTATTATGGGGAACATTTTTAAAGTATTTATTTAAATTTAATTACTGAACGTGCTGTTTTCCTAACTTTATTATTTCAAATTCAAAAATAAATAAATAATAAAAAGATTTCTTACCTTTTTGTTGTGTTGAACAGCATTGTTTTTATCCTTAAATAAAATCCGAACATGAATACTTTGTTGAATTGGCAATTGAATATAATATAAAACAATATTTTTTCTGGAAAGGTTCCATGCTTTGAGGACAACATTTTTTTTGTTGGTATTATCACATGGTCACATCCAAAATTTCAATAGGGGCTGGTTGAATTTCATCTACAGTTAATTAGAATCAACCACACAATAAAGTTCATTAGGTAGGATCAATCACACAACTCGCCATCAGAAAAATCGGCCTCAAAACTTGCCATGCCTGACAAAAAGTTTGGTTCAAAATGGCTGCTCAACTTGAACAAAAGTGGGGGTGGTGGAGAAATTGTGCCCTTTCAATGACATGACCAAACTAATAATAGTATCCAATGATATAATTTAGAACAGATGGCTGCCTCTTTACCACAGACACTGGCTAGACACTTTTGACATGGTAAAGCTCCTGCGCCACAGACCACTACAGGTTAATAGCGAGGTCGCATTAATGTGGGGTTTTGCAATAGAATGCATTATTAAGATATATATTTCGGGAGATATACCATGACTGCATTATATCCAAATTCATGTTATCGTGGGATTCTACTGTACTTCATATGCAACAAAAAAGAATAAAACAGAATTAGAATTTTTAAAAAAATATCATTATCAGTCAGAATCATATGCTGACATGATTCGGTGTTGTTCATTTGATTCTGTGATGGTGTTAGCAGAAATAAATCTAAAGATGTATGCAAGTTGCAGTTTCTCTAATTTAGACGCACCTGAATATTGCACTTGAGTTTCTTATAGTGAGAATCAATAGGGTCTTCACCACCATCTCCTCCCCTTAGTAAACTGTACGCCACCTCAATCTCCAAGAGGTTGTCCAGCATTTCTGTTTTGGTCTTAATGGCTTCGGCAGTGTCTAGCAATTTGATCTTACTCATGCCAAAATCATGAGGAATCAGTGTATAAAAACGATTAGTGGCATCAACAAACTGCGTCTGGGTTCCTTTGTTGTCCACCAGCTGTATAAAAACACAATGCATTTATGTTTGTTAGACAAATTACTTAATTTAAAGATGCCTCAATGATGTAATTATGGAAACAGTTCAGAATGGTGAATAAACTAAAACAAGATGGAATTCAAGCAAGCAGAAGCAGTAATACAACTGCATGCAAACAGCGAGAATTGGTTGTAAACATATTTTAAAATCAATACTTATTTATGCATTGCTTTAATCTTTACAGTCAGATGACAAAAGTAAAATATTTACGATTCAAACACGTGACCTGACTCACACCAATTCTCACTAAGGACGCCAACTTACCTGCTGCAGCTCTGTCAGAACTTTGTACGCTGACTCGATCTGTCGTTTTGATAATTTCCCAAGAGGCATTTTCTTCATATCAATCTAAAGAAGTAGGG
Source organism: Sinotaia quadrata (assembly GCA_028829895.1). Lineage (NCBI taxonomy): Eukaryota > Metazoa > Mollusca > Gastropoda > Architaenioglossa > Viviparidae > Sinotaia > Sinotaia quadrata. The sequence continues at coordinate 6,020,704 of CM054177.1, forward strand.
CAAAAAGCAGATAATAACTATATTAGTAAAAGACAATTAAAATAGAAGGAATTTGGTATAAAAAACAATATTTTCATTTAAAAAAAAATAATTTGTTGCATCATAAATAAAAAGAAAACAGAAATATGGCTTACCTCAAATTCCATCATGGCTCTTTTCATGCTGTCAACATCAAATATTAAACAAATGAGGTCCTGGACTGATGGGGGAAGTTTGGAATGTGATCCAGTTACAGTCAGCTTTCTCACAGTCTCATCTTCCTGCAAATTATTTTCAAATTGCCATTTAAATGCAGCCATGGCTAATGTTTGGCAAACGAGGTTCAAGAATTAAAGCATGACACTCATAAACAATTCATGCAACACAGCACAGTAAAGAAAGCCATAAAAATCTTAAAAAAAACCTTCCCAAATAATGTTCTGCTCTTTATTTAGCTGATATGAAACAGTGAAGACTTTAGAAAATGCCTTACATTAACAAGAACAGAGAGACCAAAATAACAACAAATTCAAAAAGAAAAGAAAAATGAACTATTTCTGAGAGCAAGATTTAAGAACCAGTACTTCTGATAACAATTTACCCATTGCTGTTCTAGCATAACATGTAGTGACCACTAGATTTAAAAACTCCTTTGATAAATTTGACAGTTTAAGATTTTATAAGCCTGTAAGAATGAACTTAGGTGTAATCTCCCAATAAACAAGGACATATATTAATTAACCAGATTTAAATGGGATTCATTTTTGGATTAATATTAACCTTAACATTCAAATTCAAAGATTTAAAAAATATTTCTAGGTCCTTAAGTCAGTTCTTCAATATTATTGACAGTTATACCCTTGAGATGAAATGTTATTCTTCAAAGTGTCTTTGGTCAACTCTTTGAAAATTAGATTTATTCAATAAATATACAAATCTAAGCTTAACATAAATGTAAATTGCTCTGTAAAGATGAAAAAAAAATTATTTGTGTATTTACTTGAAACGTGTATTCTAGAACAGATCTGTGCTTTGTGTATTGTTTTAGCTCCAATTATATGATCTATATATTGCTCGGCTGTCTGTGCTCTACGTATTGTTTAGCTCTAGGTCAGTGCTCTACAGATTGTTTTGTATGTGTTCTATGTATATTTTGGCTCCAAGTCTGCACTCTATGCACTATTAAGGCGCTAGGTCCTTTCTCTATATTCTGTTTGGCTACAAGTGAGTGCTCTATAGATTGTTATGTTTCAGTGTTTTAGGTGTTGTTTTGCGACTAGGTCTGTGAATTACATATTGTTTTGGCTTTAGGTCCATGCTCAACATATTGTTTTGGCTCCAAGTCTGCACTCTACATACTGTTTTGGCTTTAGGTCTGTTCTCTATATACTGTTTGGCTATAAGTGAATGCTCTATAGATTGTTTTGTTTCAGTGTATTAGGTGTTGTTTTGCACTAGGTCTGTGCTCAACATATTGTTTTGGCTCCAAATCTGCACTCTATGTACTGTTTTAGTTCAAGGTCTATGCTCAAATATTGTTTTGGCTCAAGGTCTATGCTCTACATACTGTTTTGGCTTAAGGTCTATGCTCTACATACTGTTTTGTCTCAAGGTCTATGCTCAACATATTGTTTTGTCTCAAGGTCTATGCTCAACATACTGTTTTGGCTCAAGGTCTATGCTCAACATCTTACTTTAGTTTTAACCATCATAAGAATAATTTACCTCTAATGCTTTTTTATAAAAATGTTTCCATCAGATTAGAGATAATAGGTGAAGAAACAAAAAACCTAAGCTCTTGATTTATCATAAAATTCACTTTTAAAACAATAAAGTTGTTTACTCAAAATTTTGGCAGGTTTGCCTTATTTTGAATGCCTTAAATGATTTATAGCTGAGTTAAAAGTTAAGCAATTTAAATTAATCTTGCCTTATAGCACTCATACTGTTAATTTTGCTCACCTGACCATAATCAATTTCTAGTGGGTAAAACTTGTTAGGTTGCTTCTTGAAGTGAGAACGTTCTTCCCAAGCGTTTCCAGTTTTCTCCAAGTACAATTCCTTGAATTTTGCTAGAGCACTATTACGTGATCCACACTTTTCCACCTTGTTGCCCCCAATGGTTGTGCCAACTCGGCCCCATGCCCGAAAAACCCAATACCTAGGAAAAATTTCATTTGAGGTTATGCGCACTCTTGATAAATAGTAAGTTAATAAAAATATTAATAAAATGATATTGATTATTTAACAGTAAAATAAAATGTAACAAAATTTGTAAACCTTATTCTGTCATTGACACAAATACTGAAATTATTTAATATTCAAGCAAATTATCCAGATTATATATGCAAATTACAACCCTCATTTCATTAGTTCACAAAAATATAATAGAATGATTGATATTTAAACTGACAGAATGATACTATGGTGTGTGGAGAGAGAGAGAGAGAGAGAGAGAGAGAGAGAGAGAGAGGGAGGGAGGGAGGGAGGGAGGGACAGACAGACAGGCAGAGGCAAGCAGGCAGGCAGATAGATAGATAGGATAAACAGTATGAAGATTAGAAATTGTGATAGTACAACAGACAGTTTCTCAGACTAACAACAGACTGTATATTAGTTTGATAGATTATACTGCAGACAGTATGTTAGTTCAATAGAATACAATATAGTATGTTAGTCTGATAGATAATACAGTAGACAGTATGTTAATTCAACAGACAATAGACAGAGTAATACAGTACAACATAGATAATATGCTAGACAGTACAACACGAAGATGGAAAGACAGATGTATGATAGATGACAGCAAGTCAAACAAATAAACAGTTATAGAGATATAAAATTGCCAAAAAAAAGCACCACACTCTGTATCAATTTCATGTACAAGGAGCAGGCGCTTAACATACTGGAATCTGTGGTGAAAATTATAACAGCCTACCTGGAGGCTGAGTCTCCTTCTAGAGCCTGTATCTTGTAAAAAGAATTTGTATTGCGTGTGGTGTCCACCAATCCAAGTACAGCAGTACAGGGGTCCCCTTTGTCTTGTATTACATGAGCTGTGTCTGCCAGACCTAACCCGGGAAAGTATCAGTTCATTACATTTATTATTTTCCTTTTCCTTGTTATTCAAGTACAGCTTTCACTACTGGTGTTCATTATGATACATATCACATTCTAACCAACTGTTCTTTTGTTTTATAATATACATAAATTTATTAAAATAAAAATGTATTAATTATTATAAATAATGAATAGATGTATTTGAAAATTTGAAAATTAATAAATTGACAGTTTTAAAGTGATTCTAGGTAAGTAATTAACCTTTTAAAATTCTTCATTCATATTTTTTTATTTATTGCTTTACATTGTGAGCACACATATAATTTTATATATTTATTACTCTAAATTCTACTTCATATAAAATCACTTCTTAGAATTTTAGAAAAATAATAAAAAATGTGAAAACATATTTCAAAAACATTTTTTAAAGTTTGTGTTATTACAATACTGTTTAAGGTTATTTTTAGTTTACTGTTGTTTGTAGTTTTATAATAGTAATAACAAAACTACTGTAATATAATAATGTAATAAAATACTATATGAATATTGTACTTAATATAACTGTTGATTACAATAATTGTCTTGTCCTTCACTAGCAACACATTCCCAGCATTCATAATTTTACATTTTCAAAACATTAGCTAAGTTTTGAAAAGATTGCTGAATTAAAATAGAAAAAATTCACCAATACAGAAAGCAATCAGTTTCAACAATAAAAATATAAATGCAGCATAGACTTAAAGCAAACACATCAATAACAGTAAAATAACACTAGACTATATCAAACAAAAATGTAATTAAAATATTTCATCCTTGATAGAAATATCTATCTCTCTATCTATATATCCCTTAGTCTTGTCGATCGTTGGGGCACCATTGATGACCTGACAACCAGTTTCCTCCATTCCATTCTGTTCTCTGCTAATCTTACTGTATTGCTCAGTTTCAGTCCTGTCCACTCTATTATCCTCCCATCTTTTCCTCTGTCTTCCTCTCCTTCGCCCTCCTTGCACAGTACCTTGTTTGATTGTCTTGGCAAGCCCTATTGATCATGTGACATGCCCTTATTTTATTTTGCGTTTTTTCACAATGGCCAATAGTCCTTCTTAGGACCCAGTGGCTTGCCTAATTCTGTTTCCCATTTCCTCATTCGTGACATGGTCTCTATCGAAAAGTCAAGCAACCTTTGAAATCATCTTATTTCAGTAGCTTGTATCCTCCTTTCAAAATCTGCTGTGAGGGTCCATGACTCACAGGTATATAAGAACACAGATACAACCAAGGAGTGCATCAGTCTGATCTTTGAGCCGAATGAGATGTTTCTGTCTTTCCAAACTGTCTTCAGCCTTGCCATTGCTGTTATTGTCAGTGCAATCCTGGACAATATTTCTGGTTTTGATCCCTCGTCAGTCACGATGGCTCCTAAGTACTTGAATTTATTAACTATTTCCAGTTTCTGGTATATATAGAAAATATATATTGCTTTAAATACAAATTAAAATACAAATGGACACCAAAATACAATTTCTTTAATAATCAAGTTAAAAAAGTGAATTGGACTGCTTGTCAAAATCTATCAGAAACAAATTGGCTACGAGACCTGAATCTGGATCCACAGCTGCCCCGCCCTTCACAGTCATTTTGATCTTGGAGGGCACACTCTTTGTGAATCTTTCCTCTGTGAATGAGAAATCAAATGACAAATAAAAGGTGCGAGAGAGTGTAAGTGTGCTTTAGGTTTTTTGTATTATCCAAGTCTCTTAAGGAAATGTACGCCAGTGAAAAATCAGGATTTGGGATTTCTTTTGCATTTAGAGACTGTCTCATATGTCTATTTTCAGAATCACTCATCATTTTGTCATAGAAAAAATAAAAGTGCTTTTATTTCACTAACCATCAAGCTTTTGGAGTGTTTTATTTCAAATGCTGTGTGAAATTGCTGATTGTCAAGCTCTAGAAATATGCCTTTCTTCGGCACTAACTGCCATGATTTATATACTGGGGAAATCCTCATCACCTCCCCTGTCTTTGTTCAGCTTTCTATCTATAGAAAAACAAGCCAATAATGTCAGATTAGCCTATTTTTAACATTGGGTCACCCCAAGATATGTTCCATATATGGAAAGCCTGACCTTTCAACTCTGCAATAGTGTATCTGATAAGATTACAGTTGCTCCATAATGGCATCTGTTTACATTTTTCAATTTGGACTCTCAGGGTGAAGAAATGGTTCATGTTCAAAAAATCTATCCTTCAATCAGCTTCTAAAAGCAAGCAATCAAGGAAAAAAAACCAGCTAGCAATTGCAAGGAATAATAAAAAAAATCAAACTAATATCGCTGCTGCTGATGAAGAGACAAAGTTGGACTCGGTACTGAATTACATTCAAAGTCACATACTACTTACAATTTCTATTTCACTGCTTCATTTCAGATTGCTGAAAACAACTCTGAGAAAGAACAAGTAAAAAACTAAATCCAATAAAATTACTGCATATGAAATCCACAGATGATATATTTCTTCAACAGAAAATGCATAATTACATCCACAATTATTAAATACACAGCTTATTGTATTTATTGAACAAAAACACATGCATACATCCAATCATAACACAGCCTAACATTTTTCTTACGTAGACCACATATACATCTACAATCATAATACTACGTACCATCTTTCTTGTTCACAACACACACACATCAACAATCATAATACAATCTACTATCTTTCTTGTTCACAGCACATACACATCAACAATCATTAATACTACCTACCATCTTTCTTGTTCACAGCAAACACACATCAACAATCATTAATACAACCTACTATCTTGTTCACAGCACACACACATCAACAATCATTAATACTACCTACCATCTTTCTTGGACATGGAACTCTTTGGGGCACTCTTAATGGGTCGCTTTCCAATTCTCAGCTCCGGCTGCAAAATAAGGCATCCAGACCACTACAGAATTTAACTTGACACCTAAATTTGGATGATTCCTCTATCCTTATCAGATAGCTATGTTGATTTTATTAAGAAAAAGACAATAATGTGTTCTGGTCACAGACACTCGACCTTCTAATCTCCAATCCTAGAACCCCACAGGGATATAGTTCTATATACTGTACACCAGGGGCTGGGCAAACTTTCCAGTGCAAGGGCCGCATACACAGATTTACACCTTGTCGCAGGCCGCATAGTTCATTAAGTAAAATAATTAATATTTGAAATAGCAAAAACAGTTTTTCTAAATAACAAAATCCTACTGAAATTTCTATGGCTTTTTCCAAATGGGTGTGTATATCTGGCATCACGTGGTTACATTTCTCTCAAAATTAGAAAGACATTTTACACTTGAGAAATTTAAATAGCACGAACATAGGACTTGTTCCAAGGCCGCGTGAAAAGCCTTGGAGGGCCGCCTGTGGCCTATGGCTATAGTTTGCCCACCCCTGCTGTACACAATCAACTGTAGAAGTGGTAATAACATATATTTTAATAAAATTTTAAATGAGAGTCATCCTTGATCTCTTGGAGCATCGTGAATCATTTGTTGCTTTCACACAAATGGTTAGTAACTTTTCTGAATGGTGTACAGTTAACAACTGTAGCGAAAACTGAAAAAAATAATCACCAACTTTTGTTTCAACATGCCTCAAGATGCTCACATGACCAGGAAGCCAAAGCTGTATCATTTAAATACATGGGACTAGAAAATGACTCTAAACTTAATTCAGGCAACACATCAACCAATCAACAAAAAATCTGCAGCAAAAATATATTCTTAGAAAACTACATCCATCTGGCACTGACACTAAACTTGTCTTGTCTTCAATACCTCATCACTGTACAGCTTTTGCTATCTTAGGGTAGTACCTGCTATCTTAGGATAGAACTAGTACCTGTTATCTTAGGGTAGTACTAGTACCTGTTAGGGTAGTTCCTGCTATCTTAGGGTAGTACTAGTACCTGTTAGGGTAGTTCCTGCTATCTTAGGTAGTATTAGTACCTGCTATCTAGCTGCATTCTTGACTCAAGAAAAACAAACTTTCAAAAACTGACAATGAACTGCAAACACAACTGGACTTCCTACATCAAGTTTCTCTGATCTAAATGATCAATTCATTTACTGAAATAAATGTCAGACACTACCCATCCTCTGAATGCCCACTCTAAAATTATGCCATCGAGTAGACAACTTTGATTTATCAAAGATAACCAGATTTGTTTTGGAAAATTAAATAATATTTTTGTGTGCTAACAGCAATTTAAATCTTAAATAACTTGTGATGATAAATCCTGCTTGCATTCAATGAAACAGTGTCCATATAGCACACTGAGACATATAGCATACTGAGACATATATTATTGTGAAGCGTACAAATAATATCCCTAGAGAAACATGGAACCAAATAATTTATTTTGAAGGAAAAAATGAATATCCCTGGAAAGGACAACTAACTTTCCTGAAAGGGAATGATTGATATCTTTGTAAGGGAACAAGTGATATCCCTGGACAGGAACAATTAATATTTAATTAATTAATTAAATTAAAAAATTAATTAATTGATGTGTAAACAAACATCCAGGCAACAAATTCATTAGGCATAAATTTTTGCATTGTCCTAAATGTTACATAGTCACTAAAATTACAGCACAATTATTTTAATTTAATCCTTTCAGCTTTGGCAGCAATATACTTTCACCTAACCTTTCTGTACCTGGTATTTCTTTTGTAAAAGTGAAGTAAACAGATGCAATGTCAATTTAGGTCAACACTGTAACAAGTACTTTCCATTTTATAAAAATTTCTTTACTATTACAATAAAAGGATTATAAAAGAGTGACAACCTTGTCAGAAGATAAAGAACTAAAATTAATTTATTCATTAAACATAAAATATAATCAAGAATTTCACTCATACATTTTTATTTTCGCATATCAGCATATTACAGTATGTATGTGTATCTATTGCATAATTATTCTGGCAATTCAGTCAATCAGTGTGTATGTTAACAGATTTAATTTTGTTTCTAGAAATCTTTCACAAAAATAATATGCACTGTACAAAATAAAAGATTTAAAGAACTGTAAAGTACTGTGCTTTTAGAATAAAAGCATTAATTTACAGCTGCAGACTTACATCACTGCCCCAAGGCGCAATATTTGTACTCTTAATCAGTTCTAGCACTTTGCCCCCTTCCTTTGCATTGTCCAGGAAGTCTTCAGTCACCACTTGAATGTCCAGCTTACGAAGTTCCTGTATTGCTTTACCTAGCTTGTCCAACTCAGCTGTGAAATAAACACAATTCAGCACTGAACTAAAAATGTAATCATGTGTGTTGCATGTATGACCTGTATATTCAACGTAAGCACAAATGTCTACAAGTGTGCAAACTAAAATAATACCCACAATGAAAGCTTATTTATTTCAATGTAAACACAGGCAGTTTTGAATTTAATAAATACTGCTGCACTGGGTGTATTATGTATGCCCATTTGTATATGCAGACTTCCCTGCTCTTAGAAATAATGCCCTTTTCCATCAGCAATTTCAGGGTGACCTTCAATAATTCATACTCTTCCATTAAACTAATGAGCAATACAAAATATATATATAGAAAGTTTCTTTTCCCGACCTTGTGCATATGAGAGTCTTTCCCACCATGCCAAACACTTTCCCCCATTTTGTGGAGAAATGTTTATAGTGGCAATGATAGTTTTAACCTGATTTCTGAGTATCTGACATTAGCAAATTTAGAGGGGTTTGCCCAAGCAAATATGGCAAATTTGTAGCCCCAGCCAGGTCTGTATATGCAAAGTATTATTCTTTCATTTATAATGCATAAGTACTTGAAGACAAATTAGATATCATTCTCCATATAATGCACTTCAATTATACAAATTTCAGTGACATCTTTTCTGCTGAAAATTCTCTTTTCCAGGAACACATCCTGAAAAATCACAGAGATAATTATGATTGGGTAATACATACATTTTTATTATCTTGAATATCAATCTTCATCATAATATGGTAATAAATGGACCAGAAAAAGTCCATTACCTTTAATGTCAATTTCTGCCTTAATCAGGCAATAAGTAGACCAGAAAGTCCATTACCTTTAATTTCTGCCTTAATCAGGCAATAAATGGACCAGAAATCCATTACCCTTTAATGTCAATTTCCACTTTAATCAGGCAATAAGTGGACCAGAAAGTCCATTACCCTTTAATGTCAATTTCCACCTTAATCAGGCAGTAAGTGGACCAGAAAGTACATTACCCTTTAAAGTCAGTTTCGGCCTTAATCAGACAAGAAGTGGACCAGAAAGTCTATTACCTTTAGTGCTGATTCCTGCTGCAACACTGGCATCCACTTTAGAAACAACAATGCCTCCCAATCCCTGAATATTTTTCGTAAGTTGAGCTTTGCTCTTACTGGTTTTGCCCACAATGACAAACTTCAAATCATCCAGTGGTCGACCACTCTTACTAGTCCTGTAAACAGATTTCAAAGACAATTTCTCAAACAGTTAACAATGATTTTAATATATTTAGAAAAATTATGGTAATGCTACACATACTGGCAAAAATACTTGAAATTCTCTCTTTATAGTAAGAATTTTCTTTGGTGGTTCAGAGTTTCTGAAGTAGAAAACTTTTTCTATACTGAAATAATCAGCATACTTACTCTCCATCAACCAAATCTACGGAAGAGCTGACAGGTCCTAATGTTGAAGAAACTGTCACCACAGGGAAAATACGTTCTCTCTTCACATACTTGTACTTTTGCCTGTGATAAAATACATTTCATGCACCATATGTTTAAACAGCGGATTATAAAATACACTTTTATTTCTTACAGCTGGCATCTTTTGCATTAAATAACACAAGCACATATATGAATGCACACACATACTACTTTACTACCTTTTGCCTGCGGCTTCGCTCACATAAATGTCAATTTATGAATTTGTTGTCTATATTTTATTATTTTATAGTATGGGTTTGGGTTTTTTAATCACAAGGCAAGAACCGTAATACACCATGCCAAAACACTGTAAAGATAGAAGGAAAGGAGTATGAACGCTGTATGAACCATGGGCACTGAATTAGGAACCCCTGCTCTAATCCAAAAAAAACAAACATATTTTTAATTAAAAGTAGGATACTAAATTATTAGTAATAAAATAAATTTCAATTATAAGATTCAGACATTAAATCAGTCAAATCACTCACAAAAATTCAACATCATGAAACTCGCTGGGGACTTTGAACGCCTTGCGTTTGGGTGCCTTGGTGATGAACATGCACTTTGTCCATTCAGTCATGTTGCCAGTGCATTTGTAACCCTCAGGTCTGGAGATCACACATAAATACACAAAACATTTACAAGAATCGTACACAATACAATGTATTTACAGGAATCATACACAATACAATGTATTTACAGGAATCATACACAATATAATGTATTTACAGGAATCATACACAATATAATGTATTTACAGGAATCATACAAATACATCTGTTAAAAGGATCATACTCAAGTACAATATAAAACATTTACAGGATCCCACATAAATATAGTACATAAACCATTTACATAGATTACAAAAAAGAAACAAATGTAGGAATTAATCCTGAATTCAACATACAGCACAAAGGAGTCATTCACAAATAAAACTTAACACACTCAATCATAAATACTGCATGATACTTTTACAAGGATCTGAAATAAATTTATATATATATATATATTTTTAAAGGTGGCATCCTTCTTGCAAAATAACAAGTAACATAAAAATCATTATCTTTATTTACCATTACAAAAGGTGGTCTTCTCACTACAGGCTCCAGTTACCCCCTGAATAAATCTGTTCATTATGCAGTGATAAATCTGTCAAAGCAGTATTTTTAAAGTGTAGATTTATCACCAAACTCAAACATATCTTCTAATGGATAGGCTTCGTTCAGTGTGCATAACAGAAAAACACTGGACTTTTTAGTCACTGGACTGTTCACACCTTACAATGAATTAGAGTAGTGAAGGTGTTGAATACGATTAGTCATTGTGTTTGAATTTCAACAGTTAGAATGCTGAGTGTAGACAGGTATTTGATTTTAGTCATCATTTCACTTATAAATCTGGATGTTGGTTAGAATAAAACCAAAGTTGCAAAAACCATAGTTAAGGGGAAAAGAAAATTTATTTAACAGAACTGCATTTACATTAAACTTTAATTTTTGCAGAATTATTACATACAGAGTGGTTGAATGTGAGAAAAATATCACAGAAAAAGTCCCACATACAGACAAGCTGGATGACAAAGTCCCATAGTAACAGTCCTACATACTGAATGGCTGGGTTAGAGATAACCACTATTTACTAACGTTTCATTATTCATTAGTGCTTTTCTATATCTCTAATGCACAAATAATAAAAATTTCTTTTTTTTGAAGCAGCAGATGAGACCTACCTTTGAACACCATTCTATTCAACAAATCAATATAACAAATTACAAGCAGGTTGCATTGCAAATTTTCATTTTAAAAAAAAATTTATTTATTCCAATCTTAGAACATCATTTCACATGAAGAAATGAACTTCATTTTTTGTTATTATTGTCACTGTGAAAGTAATAAATATCTGTGTTCTTCACTTCTGAAATCATCTTGAATGGTTTAGATCGATAAACTGAAATTTCTGCTACTACTATTCTTTCTTATCAGTCTTGATTAAGAGTACAAATCTCAAAATTAATGCCACTGATGTGCTGAAGTAAAACCAACAATTAAATGAACAAGCACAAGATGGAACAGGTGAGGATCAAATCACAAGGTGAAAATCTACCCACAGAAATAAATATGGAATAACTGAAACCTCTAGTAAAATAATGAATCATTAAGAATTCCACCTACGTGTACACAAGTTGCCCATCAGGGCACTCTGGACATTTCTCTAGCGATCCAAATGCAAGACAGTCTGCCATCGCATCTAGCAGCTGCAACAAATGGAGAAACAGTTTTAAAGAGTGTTTGGAAATAGGGATATAACTAATTAAAAATAGCCAAAACCATTTCAGAGCAATTGGAGAGTTTAAAGTCTTTCTGAATTATACATAATTATTCCAAAAAAACCCAGATTTATTTCAAATTTAGAGTCAAATATTTTTTTTAAAATATCATACAAATGTGCTTTTTAAAAACAATTATTTATTAAAATCCATGCACTCTAAAGAATATTCAGAAAAAGAAAGAAACAAATATTTATAATGACAGGATTTAACATTCTTAGCTATTTAAATTTGTATAAAAAGTCTAATGAACAATAATGAACAGTACCATTGGGAATATACATTATAGTCAATGTCAAGTATGGATCAGTAGGCAGAAAATATCTTTTTGTGTAAACAAAGAGGAGCCAACAATATGGTCAATTTTGAACATGAACTTGAAAGAGAAAAGGTAGCTCATCCTGTTCTCTCTTCGTGAATGTGAATTGGAAATAAGAAAGACAACTCACCCAGTTCTCCCTTCATGAATGTGAATTTGAAATGAAAAAGGTAACACCCTGTTCTCCCTTTGTGAATGTGAATTGGAACTTGGAAAGGTAACTCACCTTGCTCTCCCCTGATGGAATCTTCTGACCATTGAGTTCCAGCATGACTCGCATTGCTTCGTTAGACACATTACGAGACAGATCATCTCTGAATTTCCAAATCAACTGGTTTTGTTCCTAGAGAAACAATAGGAAATGATTAAAAGCCCCCTTTTCTTAAAATGTCAAACAAAAACAAAGGCAGTGCAGAGTAAATTTTTCGTTTTTCTAAATACTTAATAGACATATGCAAATTACAGCAAAATAAAGTCTCACAAATATAAAGCCAAAGCATTTCATATAAGTTCCTGGGGAATTAAGGTAAAAGAGTAAAGTACTCAGCAATTAGAGGATAATAAAGCCCATTTAATGTCAAAGAAGAGGTAAGGACTTTATCAAAAAAAACATACTATATGAGATGATTTCAATATGCATACAAATCAGAGAAAATGCTACAACAGGAGACCATTCCCACAAAGGAGGGTGAGGCATAGCTAAACTAACCTCATTCAGCTATATCATCAGGCATTAAATGATGTGTCCTGCACTGGTCAGACCATGTACTCTCTACATCCTGACTGCGATAGAGGGTAAAATTGGGATTAGGTGAGGCCAAGAGGCATTAACAGCAGATGCTCTCTCTCCTGAGGTCTCATCTGGATGAATATTTAATAACATTAGCTTGTGAGCTGCATCTGTATCCTGAGAATCATCTGTGTCCCCTAGTGTGTCAGAAGACAATACGAAATTTAAGGTTTGGTGGAAACAAGATTTCTGAGCTCACTTGTTGATTCTTGAGTTTTTGATTGTGTGAAAGCTTCCCAAATTAGTGCTTTTGTTCTGCAATCTAATTGGAACAATGTAAAAGTCTTCAGCCAGATTAATAATGTAGCCCACCATGCATGAAGAAAATGCAAGTGTAGAAATTTATGAGCATCATCAATGCTTCAACTGCTTTTGTTTATATCTGAGACTTCTGTCTCCTGTGCATGTGTTGTAAAGGACTTCTAAATGGAAATGGTCTGCTGCCATGTCTAGTGTCAAATAACAAATGGATGACCAGGCACTTTGGAACTACTGTATTTCAACATGTGTTCAACCAACAGTTGCAAACATGTTCTCTCTCTTGCCAAATATTCTTTTTTTCTGACTCAAACTGATAGATGATGTAATTATCCACAATGCAGCTAAAATAGCAACAAAAGCACCATCTAACCAGGATTAAGTCTTACTTTAATGCTGTAAACAGATAGGCTGAGAGTGGAGTAGAAAATAAACACTCCACAAACAGATGTGTGAGATGACACACCTGAAAGAAAATAAGGAAAGCACAGCCATGGTTGGTGCAAATGTACAACCAGGGTCCAAGTGAAAGAGGTATGTCTAGAGGTATGTCTAGAGGTATGTCTAGGGGTATGTCTAGGGGTATGTCTAGAGGTATGTCTAGAGGTATGTCTAGCAAGCACCCAGCCATGTGAGATATTCTTAGTGTGCAAAAAATTAACTTTCTATGTAGCTTACTTAATTTCTGGTGATATTGTATGTCTGAGTCAAGGATAACTGCTGTAGTATGATCATCTGGTTGTGTGATGAAGAAAGCAGGGAGATTTAGAAGGGCCTACTTGTATGCACATCTGACAAGTATTCAATAACAAAAAATTATTTAGAAAAAGAATGTTTTATTCCACCAAACAAATTTACATCAAAACTGGCGTGCAGAGTGACTGGTAAGTGGCTCACCAACTCCTACAATTGACATATCTCTAAGAGATAAAACAAAAACAAAAAGAGACACACAAAAAAGTACTTTAAGTTTTTTGTCTTCCTCTGTTTCCTCCTTTTTCACTTTCTTCCCTCCAGCTCCCTTGGAGTCAGCAGCACCTTTGCGTTTTTTCCTGCAAGACATTTTTCCACACCTGTGAATATCTTTTTTAGCACATTACAATAGGTAATTTTATATGTAGCTTTTGATGAAATCAAATATTGCAAATTGTTCATACGTTTTTTAAAAGAGTAAATTCTAGATGTCAAACAGAGCACCTTTGTGTATCTTTAGAATCATTAATTTATGTAAAGGTTAAAGGTGAGAGGTTAAACAGAAGTATTCTGGAATGACATGCAAGCCACTGTGTCTACCTTGGGAGAAATTCTTATGAGGAACTATATCTACTTTATTTACAGAGATATAAATCACTAATTAAACAAAAACTGGAGATATCTACTGTCTTTGTGCAAGTGAAAAAACTATTTATAAATCGCTAATAAATAAAAACTGCAATTATCTACTGATCTTTGTGTAGGTAGTAAAACCATTGTTTGTATAGGTAAGATCTTACTTGAAGACAACTGAAAAATTCCTTAAAGTTTCATGTTAAATGTAATTCATGCAAAAAAGATATCTGTTTTATCATTTAAAAAATCCTCAGTACTGTACAATACATCATAAGCTAGTAAAAGTGGAAAGTCAGAAACAAAAGAGTATGGATGGTTTAAAATTATGCAACCTGTGACATTATCACCTACCGGCTCACAGGCTGTTTGAAAGTGTTACAAGAAAAGGGTTTTGGAACTTGCAGTAAAACCTAAATACATGTACTTAGAATAATTATCTCTCTATCTATCTATCTATATGTTCAAGTAAATTATTAAACAAATATAATTAAACATAATTAATATTATGTTTATAATATATATTAAATATAATATTTGTAAAGCCGAGACCTTGAAAATACAACTGCTGATTAAGTTTTATCACTAAATGAAATGTGTGCACAAAATACATTTCAAATGAAAATAAGCTGCAGGAGACTTCAATTTGATTGTCAACAGTCTGTTAAAAGCATAATGCTTTTCTTTGTAAGTTTGAATCTTCAACCCAAGAATCATAATCGTTTTTTAAAAAAAGTCACAATCTCTTAAGTTTAGAGTAAGGCATATGGTTAATCAAATAATAACACATTCTAAAAATTTAAGTATAAATATATAGACTATTATTAAAAAAAAACTAAAGTATTATTTTCACAAAAGAATGCTCCATATATAGTTTAAAACTGTATGGTAGGATTGTCACAAAGTAACCACAGAATTGAGGAGCAGACAATCGATCTAGCAATTATATACTGCTAAAATTAACTTGCAAGAACAAAATAAATTCTGAAACAAATAAAGAACTTTATTTATTTGAAGTGATACTAACAGAGATAAGTGTAATAAATGCCAAGATTCATCAGTTCGAACTTGGCTGCAGCTCTAAATTTTCCAACACAGCCATTGCAAGAACTTGAGGAAGACACTCTTTAATTAACCAATGGAAACTCTTGGCACAAAACCGCAGCTAAATTTATATATAATTTTAAATAACAGTTCTGCAGACAAATTAATGTTAAATGTGGTCATAACAACAATTTCAATATGAACAATTTTTTTAGAAATTCCTAGAAGTTTGAGATTTAATGTTCTGGTAATAAAAGTGGTACCAGGAGAAAGGTTAAGATTACACCTTTGGTTTTTGTTATTACTCACGTAAGAAAAAGTCATATGCAATCAGGCACCGTAAGAAATCCGGAACAAAGCAAATTTTTTAATCAAATCATGACAACACAAGGTTGCAAGGTCCCATTTTTAGCAAAAACATGTCTAACACTTAGTAAGTGTAATTATTTTTCTTTCAAATATGGCCTAAATTACATTAAATACAGTACAACAGAATAATAGATAAAGAAATGATATGTAATTTCATCCAAGTTACATCAACAAATAACTAACTGTATTAAAGCCTCTAACATGGTTATAGAAAATAACAGAATTTGTGCATTAAATGCTGCCAATTCCTGCAAAATAGCAACAATGGGACTACCAACTAATTTACTATTTACCGAAAAGCAGACATATAAATAATTCCAAAGATTTCTAATTTACCTGCTTTGCAATATTACAAATAATTCCATTATCCTGCCTCCATTAACTAACATTCCATATTATCTGATAAAAGCTACTATGCATGTGGATATTTAGTCACACTCTTACCAATATCACAAAAATGTATATATTCAAACTAGATATTTACAAACTTTTCTCATAGTCACAAAAGTATGTGTACTGTTAATGTTATTTTCGGTGATATTCACTTGTATTTCTTGGTCATATTGTAATTCTTTTACTAGGTAGCCTCACTCCTTTCTTCAAGTCGATATTGTACAAATCTTTTATGCTCAAAGTGTGTGTTTTGATGAAATAAGTTTGTGTACAAAAAATTATGATGATAGTTGTAATACTGTTTTAGATATCATTAATTTAGTGTTGTTATTTATGGTCAACTTTGGGGGGAAATAATGAGTGTGTGGTTTTCCATGTTCATTACAAGTAAAATATAAACCACACTGAAAAACAGTCTAACAACTAATAATGAAAAATTTATTTTTCAATTTATTATAAATTGCAAAGGAAAATGGTCTTTTGTTTCATAAAATTGCTCGCAAAATGCAACAAAGAGGAACATCATGGCATCATAACATAAACCACTGATGAACAAAGTACATCTAAAATGCATATTATTAAATCATTTACCATGCAGTTAATGAGTGCAAAATACTTACACAGTGTTACCTTTACCAAGTTTTTCAATCAAGATGTCTTTGTCCTCCTTCTTCAACTTGCTAAAACCAACAATCCTAAAGGCATTAATAAAACCAAAAGATTAACAGTGATTGCACCAAATAGTTTATCCAACATTTTTATATTATTATTTGCACTAAAGCAACATTACTGAAATTTGGTAATGGGATTCAAACAAAGGTAAAAAAAATTCTTAAAAACTGCACAATCAGGTGAGAGTGAAATTAGGGTCATAAACAGCCAATCTATGAGATATCTTAATTTCTAAAGAAACAATTACTACATCATCAGTCGACATAGTGTATGAGTACAATCAATTATGATGGTATTTATTATGACATTTGGGGATGTTTTCAAATTATTTTTTTTAAATATGTAGAAAAGCTTTAAAATGACCAAAAAAAAATTCAACAGAGTTGGGAAATATTTAGAATCAAAATATTTATATAAATAAAGTATTCAAAAGATGGTAAGGCATTATAAATACAATGAAATTAAAAAGTTACCAAGTTAATATAAAACATTTATAAAAAGTTATTAATAAGTCATAATGAAGCTGAATGTTTTAATTTTAAATAATTTTCTCAACTTTGCCATTAGACAAAGACAATATTTTCTAAAAAGGTTAAGTGGGATATCTCTAGTTCCTTGTATTC
Source organism: Sinotaia quadrata (assembly GCA_028829895.1). Taxonomy (NCBI): domain Eukaryota; kingdom Metazoa; phylum Mollusca; class Gastropoda; order Architaenioglossa; family Viviparidae; genus Sinotaia; species Sinotaia quadrata. The sequence goes on from CM054177.1 coordinate 6,038,621, forward strand.
TATCAATTAAGGCGTTGCACCTATACTTTCATTAAATGTTTTCAACATAAATGCTATATTTTAGTATAAGCTTGCTGTTCAGCACTGAGAAATAACCCTGCTTCTATCTCAACTCTTATAGCGACAAACATAGTATCATTTTCAAGTGTAACAAAACCATTTAAATTGTCAATTTAAGCATATATTTTCTATGACAAATTACAAACATGCATTCAGTATGATGCAATGTAAAGTTATACAATTTTTAGACAGTACTAACTTACTTCTCTGGATTAAGTTCCTTTGTAAAGTCAAGCTCCTCACGATTTTTGACAAAGCAGTCTATGTGATGCCACAGGTCCTGTGGTCCATACATCTTTGAACGCTCTGAGTCAAAGTCTTTCTTGGATATGCGCACCTCATCCTAGTCATAATAACAACAAAAATTATCTATCTCATAAATTATGCTTTTTGTACCTTAATTACTGGTCAAAAGAGTCATCTTTTCCAACACAGCATACATCACTCCCTTTTAAAGGTAGGTAGTTTATGTTTCGTAATGTCTTTTTTTAAATCATACTTTGCATCCAATATATTTCACAATTCAATTTTGCATAAGGTAATTTAACGTGTACAGTATTTTAAAGTGTTTCATATTGTCTGATTATATTCATATGCTTATTTCAGATCCTTATGGTCACAGAATGTATAGCACTTTGAGGCTTTAAAGAATAAGTAGTCTTATTGTCAGTATTAAGACAAAAACTGTATTAAATACTATTTCTTCAAAAAAAATTCTTAAACAACAAAAAAAAGACAATGATAAAAAAAAATTCTTAAACAAAAAAAATGACAATGTCCCCACAACAAAAGCAAATTTCTTAAGCAAAAAAAAAAAAAAAGACAAGCAATGTGAAAAAAAAATTCTTAAACAAAAAAAGGAAAGACAAACAATGCTAAAACAAAAATTCTTAAACAAAGAAAAGCAACACAAACAAAAAATTTTAAAACAAAAATAAGTCTCAAACAATGCAAAACAATTCTTAAATGAAAAGGAAAGATGAACAATAAAACAATGCAACAAAAAAGAAAAACAAGAGCGAGTGATTGTATATGAAACAAGCAGGTTTTTTCAACCTGTCATAACAGATTGGAAAATTATTGAAAATGAAAATGAAAGCGGAAAATCGCTTCTGTATGCAGAAGAGCAGGAGTTTAGAGGTAAGACTGGGAGATTCTTCCGCTAAAAGACGGAAGGTAGGCAGGTATGCAAACAAAGCAAAAAAAATAAATAATTTCTTAAATAAACAAAAAGAAAGGTAAACAATGCTAAAAATATTTCTTAAAGAAAAGAAAGACGAGTTCATAAATGTCCACAAAAAGGGTACTGCACATGAGATAAAAAAAGTCCACAGGAAAATGTACTGCACATGAGATAAAAAATTCCACAGAAAAGGTACTGCACATGAGATAAAAAATTCCACAGAAAAGGTACTGCACATGAGATCAAAAAAAGCCAACTTTTGACTTATTTGTGATGTATAATTATGTAGAGCTTTTTACTTTAAACCTAGATCTATTGAATATTTTATAATCTATTATGGTTAGATTCATAGGAGTGAACAATGGAGGCCCAATCAATATTAGAATAAGGATAGGATAATAAACTGAAAACCAGGCAAACAGTTTAAATAAGTTGACACCTGTTGTCTAGTGCAGTCTGCAAAGGTGGGATCATTAGGAATTCCCCCACCCCACCCCATGTGAAAAACTAGTCAAACATCACCTTTTCAATTTTGTTTTCACAACCACGGCAAGTACTGCGATTAGACTTGGCATACTCTACTGTGAAGTCCTTGAGTGTTGTAGAAGCCGGAGCTGCACTGTCTCCAGAGCCACCTGAAGGATAAATATTTTTGTACTCATTTTGTACTCATCAAGTCAGGTATGTCTGTTGCAAGTAGACAGGTATTGGCACTCACAGGACAGGTATGTCAACTACAAGTAAGACATGTATATGGCACAAGACAAGAAGACCTACTACAATTACGACATATATGGCACTCGCAAGACAGGTACTTCATTTATAAGTAAGACCAGTGTTTGAAACTCACAAAACAAGGATGTCTGCTGACATGGATTTGGTGCCATAAGACAGGTGTGTTTGTAATAAGTATTTATTCTACAAACATTGTCAAACAAACAACACATCACAAAATTTTATGCATGTTCAATTAAATTTTCATTCAAAATTATCTCAGTGCATATTAACTTTTAATATTTCACTATTAAGTCTAAGCAACAAAAGTATACAAATATGCTTGTGCCATAAATTGCAGCATAATGACACACATTAAAAATACTCAGTTAAATTGTCATTAAAATGTATATCAAACAACTTGTCATTAAAATGTATATCAAACAACAACTGTGACCAAACAAAACAATTTACTGAACAAAATAAATTCTGATTTCTGCAGATTTACAGAAAATGTAAAATTTCATTTTTATGATTAGGTGGTCCTGAACGATGGTAATGCTGTTGTATTATTTTTTGTAACATTCACAAAATAAATCCAATTTGAAGCAATGATGGTTCAAAGATGGAAATTTGCTGCTGTCAAGAAACTGTAAACTGCTTTACATTTTCTAAAAATTCTGAAGAGATTCCAAGCCTACATCCTTTTTGTTACATATGACAACTGTTGGGTTGTCAAATTACTTGATTTTAACTTTTTAAAAAAATGCTAATAATTTTAATCAATATTAGCTAATATGAACTAATTAGCTATTATGTTTTTGCATAAGTAATCACAATAAAACTGAGCTGCAAAAAACAATATTTCTTTCTGATCCAACCTGACAATAGAATTCAAAATGTTCAAGACCCAAGAAGCCCATTTTGGAATGGGATAGGATGTTTTCAAATTAGTTATGTTCCAAGTTGTAAGAGGGAATTTCCAGTACTCTATCTCAGATCGATTGCACTGCTTGCAATCTGCCAAAGGTAAGAAACTTACATGAATCTTGTAGTTGTACTGGAGTGGCAAGATTAATTAATCAGCATGTTTTAATGAGTAAAGATGTCAATTTAGTTTAGTATTACTGAAAGGTATACAATGATAATTTATTCACATATCAGAACTGCCAACACAAATAATCTATATAAGAGTAAACATACAGTCAAAATGAGTGATTATGAGTTTTTTGGTTGAGGTTCCTTGGGAATGAAGGACAGAAGAAGTAAAGTATAAATTTAACTACTGTATGTATTATAGCAAAAATTAAAGAAGTTAAAAAATTAATACAAAGGCAGAAACTAAAAGATGAGTTAGCTAAAAATGTTATTAATTCACCAAATAAAATTAAAATTAAAAATCAACTCAATAAAAAATGATGTAATGTAATATTATGGCTCCAAAACAGAGGAGGGAGACCCCTCCACAAAGACCAAGACTTAATTAATTCTAACTCTCAACCACTGAAAGCACACACACACACAAATAAAATGGTTTGTTTGAGCCTGATGGATGAATAATTACCTCCTATTTTTTCTTTGATTTTCTCTTGATCCTCCCAGCGTAGAGAGTGGAAACCGTGAATTTCATCAGAATTCTGGGGACGCCCTCTTTTCCAAAAGCATGCAAAGTGGAACCAATTGGGCACCTGCAGATTAACAAAACCCTTTAATGGCTTTAGCTACAGACATAAATTAACTAACAATAATCAGCAAAACAATATATACACACACACACACCCTAACAAGAGTTATAATAAACCCTTAACTGTATCTAGTGCCATAAGTTTAATAATTTGTATGGGTATTTATACATACATTAAGTAACCCTGCAGTATTTATCAAATAGTATGTAGATATCTATGATTATTAGTACAGGAACTTAAGAGATACAAGATGTAAAAGTCTGTTAAATTCAAAATTCTCTTTACTTTTATGCTTTAGAGGAATTGTTCCTTCTATTAAAAAATAATTTAAACTATAAAGCTTTTTAACAGACACTGGTTCACATGAATTAAAAACATAAGTTAAATCATTTATTATAAGTACAATTAAAATTTTAGAAATAATTAGAAATTGTTGATTTTTCAAAAACCCATTCAGTATTTTTCACGAAACATCTACAACCAGCAGGCTAAAGGAAACTTTGTAATAGGTTTATATTTATATAAATTGTAAATGAACAATAAACACTTGGTTATCTAGTACCTAAGCATCCAGGCCACAAAATTCAAATAAAAATTACGTTTTCCCCTTCAAGGTTTATTTTAAATACATATAAACACTATAGATAACTTCTAATGTCACTGTTAATTCTCCACCACCACCACCTGATCCTGATAAGAAATAATTATTTCAGGATACTATGACTCTGCCGCCCATTGCAAATTATCACTGTGTAGGTATGACAGGCTAGTGTTATATAATTATTTACACACTACAGCTGGTGTCAATAACATTTATACAAATTTATTAAACATTGACAAGTTCCAATGTGCTTACATCTGCCTGATTTATAATAAGTCTTCCCTCTAAACAATGAGCAGTGATTCAGGGGCACTATAGTACAAAATTCAGGCTGCATTCCTCTAAAATTATTTATGAAGATAATTCATTGTTTTACCTTTGCATCTTCCTTAAATGCAATTGACATATGTTGGGTTATCACTGTTAGGCAAATATGTTTCAATAGTTGGGGTTGCAAGCAAAAAAAGTTGAGAAGCATTGGGAAGTCAATACTAGTGAATTTTAAGACCAAACATTTAAATATGCAAAAATCTGGCAATTAGACTGATAAAAGTAATATTTAAGGTAATTTTTCAAATGTTCAATATAAACAGGCTGCAAACGAAACTGCTGGATTCTGACCTAGGTGTTATTAAAGGCATTTCCAAGTTCAAAAATTCACTGCTATCTTCTCAAACATCCTGCAAGTGGTGGGAAATGATGGTAATTTATTGTATTTTCCTTGTAGATTTACGACACTCACGCTATGTAAACAAGCCTCCTTTTATTGTACTATTTATCTCTTTAGCTTTACAATAGTTGTATAATATTAACAACATTGTAACAAGATGTAGTTGTGCTTGGGTTTTTCCAAACTGTGGTTTTAATATCAACCAAAATATCTAATACTGTAATACTTATAAGGTATCACATTAAAGATTAAAACTAGAATTTGGGCATGCTTACCTTTCCATCAAAATGGGGAGACTGAAAAAAATATGAAAAATGAAAACATTATTAAAGTTGCAAATATCTCTATGTCTATTAAAATACTGTTAAATTAAAAATAATCAAACATTTTTTAACATAATAAGCAAACGTTGAATAACAAAAAATAAGTACAGCATAAAAGAAAAGTATTTTTAAATGTATGATATTTTTAAAAAATTGCTGACAGTAACAAGTCTTAGTCTTATTTAAATAGCCAATATTAAAATCATTACTAACACTTAAGACTTATATTTAAAAACATTTGACTAAATTTACATTACACAGATTCATACAAACTTTCCATCATAAGAAACTTATAGACCAAGTGAAATGGAATCTAGGTCAGCCATAGATAAGAATAAATCCATATGAAATGATTGATTCCCATTCTCTTTCTTTTAATATTTGAACTGTGTCTGTATGATATATAGTTCCAGAGATATGACATTTTAGTTTTTACAATTTGTCTTGACATTTTTTCATTTTTAGTTCAAATGTGTTAAATTTGCTTGTTTGGTGATATCTGAGGCCTTAGATATCATTGGCTTTTAGAACAGTGTCTTTTGAAAAAAATGGGCATAAACTCATTGGTATTTTATTGTTTAGAAATAGAATATAGAAAAAATATATCTGAAACCACTTATCTGAATATTATGATTTCTTGAATGTGTACTTTATAATATAAGCACATTTATGTAATAAAGAGCTATGTTTGCACACAATTTGTAATATATTCTGCATTTTTATCAATTACTGAATTAGAAATATAGCCTTCTGTTATTATTTTAACTTTGCCATTTTATTTTATAACTGAATATTTTTACTTTTTACAATGTATCAAAAATGAGCATTTATTCATCTCGTAAATTAATGATGACTAACTTGTATATTCAAATGACGATATTTCATAAACTACTTGTTTTCTCTTAAAATGTTGCATGCAACATTATAATATTAATAGCATCTAATATTATGTAAACACGTTATACCCTGAATCAAATTTGAAAAATTGGTTGGGATTACCTAATTTGAGAATTGAGCAAATTTTAGTAAATTTCATTCAGTTATGATAATAAATATTACAGACGGATAACCCGAATTAATATGAACAAAAATGTGTTTCTGCAGTAATTGTCAGCAAAGGCGTATCTATTTGATACGTCAAAGAATCGTTATCAGTAGCCTGGATGTCATCGCTAATAGACCCAGACTCCATATCTAACGATTTTACTTTAGCTGTGCAATGCATTCTAGGAGAGCACAGAATTGTGTATTAGTATTCATCTCCCATCTACAATCACATTTAATCTTGGTTCATCTAACAGTGTTTTAGGTAGATACTGCTGCCTATAATTTACTTAGGCCTACTTCAGCAATTTTGTCGTCCAAATAATAACACATTAACAGCCAAAGAAATTGTTAATTTGTTCGTCTGACTTTTAGATGAAGAATGCAAATATGTGTGAACGACAATTTTTAGATTCATGATTTTTTAATTAATTATTTTCTAATTAATTTAAATATTTTTACCTGCACCATAAGAGCTAATCGAAGAGAGTCTTGAGCGATTGCTCCCTTGCAAGCTTTGCAAGATGCTCGTCCGCTCTTTGCGTATTCAGCTTTAAATGGGAGGTCTGTGTGGTCAGACATGTCGATATGCTGCAAAACTTGAAAAAAATGCGAGAACTAAAGAAAAAACAAACACCGTGAATGTTAATTTAATATTTGTTGTTTCTGGCGGGATGTTGCTACCTAGTCTTAGTGACACCAAAGTATACAACAGAGTGATCTCCTCTTATTGTCTTAATTCTTTACGGTAAATAAAAATTATAAAATAACAGATAGACAATTTAGTATAAAAAGATTTAAAAGATTACACGACAATAAATACATTTAACACTTATATTTGTACACGATACATTTCGCTTACTTTTAAAATTTTACACGTTTTTAATTTTCATAACTTTCGTTTTCAGTAACTAAAACTATGACAAAACCAAAACTAAAACATCGCCAAGACTCTTGCAGCGGAAGTAACTTTCTTGTTCCTGCCAACTCGCACTCATTGCAACAGTAGACAACCGAAAGATATGGACACTCCTTCTGGATTTCGACAGCGTAAGTGTACGTACAGCCAGGTATTTTAGTTATCATGGCTGTTGTGGCATTCCCATATTCAGTATTGCTTATTATGTGTTATTTATAAGCTAAATTTTAATTTGATTTTTAAATCCTTTTTTGTGTGGTGTATATAACCGTTTAAATTACGTGGCATTCTTCGTCCCATTTCGTTCATATAAATTTTACTGCATAGAATACATATCCTCTTAGTACATATATACTAGCGCACTTTTATTAACCTTCATATCGTATAACTCAGGCACAAAATTGTACGATTAAGAAATGCTTTACTTGTCTCCCTTTTGCACTTAATTTATCCTAAGTTGTGACAAAACAGATTTCTACCTAGTACAACTACTGCAGGGCTACTAGTCTTGGAGGGAGTGTATTTTTTCTGTTTGCTTATTTGTTCTAAGTGTGCCATGGGCAACGCTTTGTGCTTTTTTGCTTATGACTGATTAAATTTGTATGACAACAACGATCATTATAACTAAAAGAACAATAAAAACGTGTTTAGAGTATAGCCTGTGTTTCAAGATGTGTATTGTTAATAGCATTAAATGCTATGCTTGCAAATCAGCATTAATTACCTGTTTTGAACGATGTTTTGGTTTTATTCATGTAAAAGAGTAATAAATTAAATATGGAAAAGAAAGATGCAAATTACACAAATTAAAACTGATGCACACATTTGAGCCAAGAAAATATATAACATTAAGCAGAAGAAATGCATACCTTATTAATATTAGTTTACAATACAGAAACGGCCTGAAATGCAGTTTCTTAGCTAACAGTCATAATTTTTGGTGTACATAACATGTTTTATTCCTGGTTCACACTCAAGCATGTAGCAGAATAATGTGACACTTATGTAAAATCAAGTGTCAAATTGGAGCATCATTTAGCAAATGACCTTGACTGTTTTTTTCTTGTTGAGTACTTTGATGTCTGTTTCCTGAATGTGACAATGCAACATGAAGCTGGCCATGTGAAAACTTCCTTCCTTCCTTCCTTCCTTCCTTCCTTCCTTACTCCCCATCCCTTCCTTCCTTCATTCCAAACTTCTTTTTTTTTCTTTTTTTTCTTCCTTCCTTCCAAACTTCCTAAGTTCCTTCCCATGTGACAATGCAACATAAAGCTGGCCTTATGACTCAAAAGAAACTCCTATGTGTTTGATTATAAGTGACTTCTTTCTTTTTTTTTTTTTATGAGCACTTTGAATGTGACAATGCAACATTAAAGCTGGCCATGTAATAAAAACAACTCCCAAGTGCTTGAAGGTCAAGGATGCTTTAGCATCATTCTAAAAAACTCCAAGGGTAAAGCTGGCCATGTGGAAAAAAAAAAAACATGCTCGAAGGTCAAAGACACTACAGATAGAACAGAAAAACTATATATATATATATATATATAAAATACAAATTACAATAAAGTAAAATAAAACATTAGTTGAATATATTTTTGTGCTTAAAATGTAATTTTTCTGTGCAATACAGAAACAGATGCTTTTCTTAAATAACTGTAATAATTACTAAAACTGGATGGAATATAATTACTAACAGTAGTAACAGTATGCAGAAATGTTTCATGCGCAAAACATGGATATGTGCTTGTGCATTTTCTTAGGGGGTATTTGTGTGTGAGTTGGGGGATGTGTTTTTGTTTTTTAGGTGGGGATGTCTCTGGCAATCAATAACAAAAATTAGTTAAAGAAAGAGTGGTAGCTGGTACATTAGAAAATGTTTTAACTGTGGCTTTCAAGTAGTTCAGTTTCTTTGTACTCTCACACTTTATAGACTTGTAGTTGTAATGTCACTGATTTGTACATTCAGTTTTTTTTTTTTAAAATACTAAACCTTCATAATTATTAATTTGCTGGAGTTTATTTCCTGTTGCTAACTTCTTTGTACTCACACTTTATAGACTTGTAATGTCACCGATTTGACATTCAGTTTTGTTATATATAACTTTTATCATTGAAAAATTTGAATTGGTCTCTTAAGAGTAGTCATGTATGTTAGGGTTCAAATCAAAATATTCAGTTAAAGATCATAGATAACTATATATTATCAATGAATATGATTCAATGAGTCCCACTGGTGAACATTATCCACATATTCACATTTGTGCTTTTATTTATTTGCATGTACATATTGTTCCTAATTATGTGCTTTTTCATTATATCTCAGATTTTACAATCATAAACTTTTCCTGAACACTTTGTTCTTTTGAAGAAATTATCTGTTCTTTCCTTACTCTGATAAAGCAGCAGGACAGAAACGTCGTGGAACTGGAAGAGGAGGCAAAGTAAATGTCAGTCAGGGTCCAGGACCACAACTCTTTGAGGACACTAGTAATGTACCAACACAGCCAACAGCTCCACCTTATGCAATGCAGCAATATCCAGGTGCACCGTTTGGTAAGTACCATTTGAAAAATTTCTTAACAAATGGCCTTAATTTTTTTTTTTTAAAGCCTGTTACTTGATTCTACTGGTAGTAGTAGTATATTTTTCTTTTATCATTATCCTTCAATAGTTATTATTACTGTTAAGTGTTAGTAGTTAGGAGAGTTTCTATAGTCATCTGCAAGCAGGATTGCATTTGAAAGAATTACATCTTTATTACCTGTACTTGATTCTCTGTTACTAGTATACATTTTCAGAAGAGACTGCATTAGAGAATAGATACCATGCTGAAAAGTGAATGAGCTTTTTTGTCTTGTCTCTCTCAGATATAGATATAAGCATTCATTAAAATGTCAGTTTAACATTAATTGCTGCACAGTATTGTAGAAATCCAGTGTAAAAATATTTTTTGACATCATAAATATTGCATGGGTTGTTTAGTCCAATGATATAAACAAATTAATTTGGTATATTCTGATAGCTTGTTTACCATTTTGTAAGCTATCCATTTCGTAAACAATATTGTTAACTTTTTGTTGTTGTTGCAAATGTAATATTTTATAAACAGTTATTTTATTGTTTAAAAAGTTTTAAAAGATAACTATGTTTTTTCTATCGGGTTGGGGTTGGGGATTTTTTTTGTCAAAAGAATCTGTGTTGTTTGGGTTTGTAAATATCCAAATGTAAACTGATTGTAGCACAGGCAAAATGCCCACTTGTCAAATGTCGGCATTATTAGATTATATGCACATAGAATGATATAGGTAGAGTAGAAATAGGGTTGGCCTGTTGAAAATGGCTATATCATAGAGACAGATTTCTGGGTGTAAACAAACAGCACAGCCAAATAAGAAATATAATTCCTGGATGAAACATTGTGATGTCACACATTTCCCATGTAAACTGATAACACTGGTACAGTTGTCTAGACAAGAAATATTACTTGAATTAGGTGTAAGAATGCAGAAATGTTACTTGAATTAGATGTCAGAATGCAGAAAATATAAGCACAAAACAAAACTGATGACATCACAGGCATGCATACTTAGGTGTAAATGAATGATGTCTCAGGCACGATTGTGGCCAAAAAATGTTATATGATTAAATAAATGCTAGACGCAAAGCAGCAGGAAAGAGAAGCGCTGCATGAATAACTGGGTGAAAACTAATATCACAGATATAATAAAATTTATGAAGTCTTTAGTGCAAGTATTCAGTGAAAGCTATCAAGATGCACAGATGAAAAACTGTGATAACACTGTAATGTTATCATATAAAATCTATGGATGTCACAGGTGTAAATTATGGACAAAGAGATATTGCGAATGATAAAATTTCACTTTTATAGGGTAGTTTTTATTATTAAAAAGCAAACAATATTTTTAATTACTTTTTGTTGCATGGTTTGTGTACATGTATTTGTACATTTATGAAAATCAAAGTAAATTGCATTTGTCAAATTTATATAACTAATATTGATATAGAATATCCTTATAACACTTTGATAGCATAAATTTTACCTTTTGTAACACTAGAATATTGCATATTGATCACAAACATATATTGTTGAACCATTTCACCAAACATTTAAATGGGGTATTTACTATTTAGAAGATTTCTGTGTACCATTTCAACATATATAGGCAAACCTCTTTAGGCAAACTTGAAAAGATATGGGGGGTGGGGAATCCAGTTAACAGAGAACTTTATGAAACAGCACATTAACACACACATGCTCTCACAAGAAATTAAATAAAATTAACTAAGATATTGGCTTAGGGTGTGCATAATGACTGAATGATGGGTAGTTCATGGCAAAATGAGAAGTATGTGAAGATAAGTAGATGTTTTCTACCCTGCTGATTAACTAAAATGAAGGGGAGATGGGAATCATATGTTCACATACACAAAACACTAGAAAGGGAATTTGAAGCCAACAATAACCAACTATTTATTACAATTAGCAAGGCTGCCTAATTATAAACTTACACCAGGGGAAGACAAAGGAAAACTAGAAAAAAAAATTCACTTACGCAGTATTGTTCCATCACTTTTTTTGCTCCAAGAAAATAATATGAATGCATTCACATTACAACCAACAGCAGTAATAAAATTAGCATATGTATCCCATCTCTAAAGATAATATAATCAAACAAAAGGAAACCCTAATAAAGTAATATATTTCACTTAAATGAGGCACCAAGATATAAACAAATGAACTCAAATTAATATTCTCAAAACAATTGTGATTTATTAAATAAGCCTCCTAAAATTACTTATAACCCTAATCTACCTATGAGCTAAGCTGTGCACTATTAGATAAATATATTTCATATTTCTGTTTTGTCATGTAATGAAACACTGAAGTAAAAAGTCACATTGCTGATACGTAACACTGAAGTAAAAAGTCACATTGCTGATACGTAACACTGAAGTAAAAAGTCACATTGCTGATACGTAACACTGAAGTAAAAAGTCACATTGCTGATACGTAACACTGAAGTAAAAAGTCACATTGCTGATATGTAACACTGAAGTAAAAAGTCGCATTGCTGATACGTAACACTGAAGTAAAAAGTCACATTGCTGATACGTAACCAGGGAAGAATGCTGATATGTAGCAAGATGTTTCAGCAGTTGCAGCACAGAATACCTGTGCTGCCGGTGTAATGAAGAGTCACAGTCACTCATGTAGCAATGTGTAGCAAAGACATGTAACAGCACTTTCAAAATACTCTGATGTAGTTTATTGTCCAGATGTTAACCAGATAAAGTTGTATTGTTTACAAGAAAATCTTACCTGCTAAATCGACAATGCATGGTCTCAAAACAATTTTAGAAAATGCAATTTGTTAAATAAAAATTGGCTCAGAAGCCTTTGATTCCATTTATCTTAATAGAGATAATAACCATGTTACACCATTTGACTTTCTTCACCAAAGTAACTTTTTTCAGTCATGTTTTTGTATATTTTTTTGTGTAGTTTATTATTCACGTGAGAAAAGACTGCCTAAGGTAATATGGTTGAATGTATGGATATTAAGCTTCTATTTATATTTTCTTTTGACTGCAGTTTCTTATGACCAAGGAGTTGCTTATCCACCACCACAGCCATTTTCAGGACAACAGTTTTTCAGTGACCCAGTAGCATCAATGGCCATGCAGTATGGATCTAATTTGGCTGGCCAGGGCAAGGAATATGTCCACAAAAATGTTAGTTCTATTTGCAAATGTTTGGTATTCCCTTCTTTAGAGCATTTTTCATTTAACTTTTATGATAGTTAATGCTAATTATTTTACCTGAATTGATGTAAAGAAATTTTTTGAAAGTAATGTTTTACCATTTGCTTTTCATGTAAAGACAGATGAATTCTTAAAGTCTAACTTGAAAAGTAGAAGAAATATCTCACAAAATTAATTAGTTAAGATATTCTTTTGTGTTTTTTCCATCTCATTTGCTTAAATCCTTCAGAATTGTAAAGGTTTTATTAATTATAAACAGCAATTCATCAATCTTTTAAATATATCAGAAATCTTAAGGATCATTTCAATTAGTTCCTACAAAATAAAAATCCCAAAATACATCAAGCAGAATTTTGTGATCATGAATTATGCATTGTAAACCCATTTCTAACAGTCAATGTGAAAAAATTACCAAACCATATTTCACATAAAATTATTATTTAAATATTAATTCTTGTATTTCATTTTTGAAATGCAGATTGAAAAGTTTGTGTCTCCATCTAAACTCAAATATTATTTTGCTGTGGACACAGCCTACGTTGGAAAAAAGATTGGCCTTCTGTTCTTTCCTTTCACACATTCAGTAAGTCTGTGTTTGGTCATCATTATCAGTGATTACAAAGAGACAACTATAAATTCAAAATAAAAGAACTTTTTATAAAGTTTGAAAATGTGTATATTTACACAACATATATGTTCATATTTTATATATGTTTTGTGAATATAATAATTTTTTTAATAAAATTTATTTAGCATATTTATTAGGTTTAACTCTTCAGTTAAATAATTATTATTCAACCACATTTAATATTTCAGTCATAAGTTCAGTTTTTCAACATTTTTACTTTGTCAGCCATAAGTTAAATTTCTCAGCCATTTATTAAATTAAATACAGTAAATACAGTAATAGATAAATACTCATAATTTTCATTATATCATCATTATTATCTATTTAATAAGAAAGCATATCTTTTTGCAGGATTGGTCTATTAGATATAATCAAGATGAACCAGTTGCCCCTCGATACGAAATTAATGCTCCAGATCTTTACATACCAGGTATGATTTTAAATTTGTTTTTATAGGGTTAATTTTGATTCCATTATCCTTCTAATGTCAGATTGCTAGTAATATTACATTCAATTAATATCAAAGATTATTTATCAACATACATTCTTAAAATTTGATTTATACAGACCTGAATAGGATTTTGGACTCACCATATTTTCTTTTGCAAAGTCCCCTAAATTATGAAGTTTTGGCAAGATATTCAGCACTCCAGTAATGATCCTTAATGCTTAAAATAAACAGATAAATGCACAGTGTTGACATCTGTTCACATGAAATTGATTTGGTTAAAGATGTCTGATTGTTGTTAATTGTAACTTTTTTTTAAAGCTACTCATAATGCAAAACTTGGTATTTAAAATGAATTGGAATTAAAATAATTAGAACATTAACACATATAGATCAAATTGATAACAGCTAGTATTTTTGGCATTGATATGTAAAAATATTCATAAGAGGTTCCTAATGTATATAATTTAACATTTTATTGATTCTTCATTTTCTTGTGTCTGCTGTTATTAATGTTATCATATTTTAAATATATATATATTAGTTTACAAACACTTATTTAACATACTTGGATTTAGTTTTTAACCTAAAATACTTTATGAAATTGACAAAACACATTCTATTCATTTCTTTAAAAATCATTATTTTAATTGTTCTTGGTAATACTTTTATAGTTCAGGCAATAAGTATTAAAATCTGCTTAGTTAGATAGTTGTGACAGCATCGTTTTAGTATTCAAACTTAGCCCAGTACAAATTTTATATTGTTGTATCTTACAGTTTTGTATTATTTACCCTTTTGTTCTCTCTTATAGGCTTTATGTATTATGTAACCATTCATTCTACACACAGTTTGTTTTATATAACCATTCAATCTGTCTTACAGTTATGTAATATTTACCCTTTTGTTCTGATATACAGTTATGTATGATCTACCCTTTTGATCTAATATACAGTTATGTTTTATTTACCCTTTAGATCTCTTATAGTTCTATATTATTTACCCTTTTACTCTTACAGTTATGTATTATTTACCTGTTTGATCTTACAGTTATATATTATTTACCCTCTTGTTCTTTCAATTTCAGCTAGATATTTTTACCCTTTTGTTCTGTCTTACAGTTATGTTTTATTTACCTTTTTGTTCTCTTACAGTTATATATTATTTACCATTTGTTCAGTCATACATTTATGTATTATTTATCCTTTTTTTTTCTTACACTTTAGTATTGTTCACCCTTTTCTTCAGTCATACAGTTATGTATTATTTATCCTTTTTTTCAGTCATACAGTTAATGAGTTATGTATTATTTAACCTTTTTTTCCAGTCATACAGTTTTGTATTGTTTACCCTTTTGTTCAGTCATACAGTTATGTATTATTTATCCTTTTTTCTTATAGTTTTGTATTGTTTACCCTTTTGTTCTGTCTTACAGTTATGTATTATTTATCTTTTTTTTTTTACAGTTTTATTTACCTTTTTGTTCTCTTACAGTTATGGCTTTTGTTACCTATATCCTTGTGGCTGGAATCGTATTGGGTACTCAGGACAGGTTAGTGGATAATAGTTATTTTAAAATTGTTCTGACATAAGTAAGAAGACTACCTATCTATGTGGTTTCTGATGTCAGTAAAAAAACTACCCATTTGTATGATTTCTGACTTCAGTGTAAAGACTACCATCTATATGGTTTCACACAGAAGAGTTCTTTAATTTTAATTCTAGTTCTAAAATTATAATTCTGTTTATATTGCCTGCACCAATCCCTGTTTGCAAATATAGATAAGAAATCTATACTTGGTGCAGGCTTAATCTATTTTCATGCTTTTTTAATTTCAATTTGCCATTTTTACTTTTTAATTATTATTTCCTTATATATTTATTTTTACCATGTAGGCTTATTTTATAAATAGCTTTTAGCTGCCATTAGATTCAAAAAGATGAAACCATTTTGAGTAATTTCAAGCATACTTAATTTTAATATATATTTTTTCTTTCAAAATAATTATTGTACTGAATGCTTTAAATTATTATGTATCAATTGTTTTATTTTACATAGGGGTGGTTGTCTCACTTGTGGTAGTCTATCAAATGCAAAAAGGCGATTAAGAAATTAAAAAGTTTCTAATGAAAAAATAATCTTTTCCTGCTGTTTACTAATTTTCTATCCAAACTTTCTGTGTTTTCACTTTCTGCATTTTGAACTTATCAACCACTGACTGATCTGCAAGAATATAAGGAAAAATTTGAGAGGCAATCAGTAACTAAGTGGGGAAAGAATCTTTTAAATAGAAGGAAATGGAATTTTTTATGCAAAATATTTTTCATAAATACTTACAAGATGATCATACTGAATCTCATATGCCTTTACCATTATACAAGCCAGAGCACAAAAGGGCCATATTGCACTCTCATTGAGAAATAAACATGAAAGAACCAAGAAACATAACCTTTAACGATAGTTATGTCCCCTTAGTACCTAGAAGGTATACACAGGTGAAAAGTAGTGATGAGTTTTGAAAAGCGTATATATTAGACGCATTCTGGTAAGTATTCAGAGAAAAAAATATTTTATTTAGAAAAATTTCCTTTTTCTCATGAATAAGCATTCAAGAAAATGATAAATAGGAGGTAGTAAGAAATCTAATCTCAAGAGAAAATAATAGTGGATTGGGGCAACAGTTACTTGACTCACAGAAGGTCAGAACCTAAATAAGCATATCTCACAAGCAGAATCTAGAGAAAATAAATATCTTCTGACCTATTGCTGCCATATTCTTATCCTTGAAGGGCTATGGGAAACTAAGGAAAATGTTTTTGTGCCATTGACAAGATCAAAGTGAGTGAATAAAGAAATTAGCACTCATTTCTTAAATATCTTCACTGGGAAGAGAGACATTGTGCCTCGGAACTTTCAGAAAGTGGGAGGGGTGGGGTGGATTTAGATAAATTGCATTTATGGCATATGCATCTTTAAGTACAGTTTAATAACCAAATTGTGCGGAGAGGGAGGGAGGACATGGTAAATCATGAAAATAAGTTGAAACTTTGTGGTTAGCTTTTTGCGAGGGTTTGGTATTATTAAGATTGTTTAAAAGTTTTAAAATTTATTTTCATAAGTTTTACAAATCATTCCACTATTCATAATTGTGGATAAATGGTGGGGGCAAGCAAATTAATAATGAAAAAGGTAAGACAATTGTTCAGGAATGAGAATAAGGGCAGGTGCCTTGGAAATTTTGTTCATACTTCACATTTTAATAGCTGTAGATAATTTTTTTTAAATTCTCTGAATATATTACAGATTTACCCCTGAACAGTTGGGAATCCAGGCAAGCACTGCTCTTGTGTGGGTGATAATAGAACTGTTGGCATCTTTAGTTAGTTTTTACCTACTCAGCATCAACACAGATCTCAAGTACACTGATATTTTGGCATATCTTGGATACAAATTTGTTGGGTAAGCTTTCCAATGAATGATTAAATGGTGTGAAGTTGTATTGAATGAATATAAGTTTGTTGGGTAAGTTGTATTGAATGATATAAGTTTGTTGTGTATGTTGTATTTAATGATACAAGTTTGTTAGGTAAGTTGTATTGAATGATATAAGTTTGTTGGGTAAGTTGTATTGAATGATACAAGTTTGTTGGGTAAGTTGTATTGAATGATACAAATTTGTTGGGTAAGCTTTCCAACGAATGATTTATGGTGTGTAAGTTGTATTGAATGATATAAGTTTGTTGTGTAAGTTGTATTGAATGATACAAGTTTGTTGTGTAAGTTGTATTGAATGATACAAGTTTGTTACGTAAGCTTCCTAATAAATGATATAAGTTTATTCAAGCTTTCTCATGAATGAAACATGTTTGATGTTTAATGAATAAAATCTATTGTAAACTTTCTAATAAATGCTACAAGTTTGTTGTGTAAGCTTTCTAATAAATGTTACAAATTTGTCCTGTAAGTGTTTAATGAAGCATACAGATTTGTTGTGTAAGTTTTCTAAATAAATGCTACAAATTTGTCTTGTAAATGTTCTAATGAAGTATGCAAGTTTGTTGTGTAAACATTCTAATGACTGCTACTTGTTTATTTTATAAGTTTTCGAATGAATTATCTAAATAGATGTAATAATGAAATTTGGTGTATTATGTTAGAATCTGTGGTTGGGGATTTTTCAAGGGGATAGATGGAGAATTCAGCATTACACTTATTCAAAATGGTCACTAAAACAGCTAAATACAAATTTTTATGAGCTCTTTTAAATTTTCATTTCCAATATAATGCATGTAAACCTTGTCAAGAATTTCTCTCAGCTGAACTTTTAGTAAACCTCAACACATAGTATGTTTTTGAACAGTAATATTAATAATAGAAAATTATAAATTGTTTTTATAGAACTGTTAGAAAACCCTCAGAAACTTACTATTTAAGTCAGACTGCTGAAAAGTCCTTTACAGCCAGCACTATAATACTCCATGAATCATTTCACATAGGCAGTTTTATGAATTTGCCATTCTGATTATGAAGATGTAATTCCAAATATTTATGCCTGGTGCTCATGCTTATTTTATAAATGCAAAATCTTAATATTTTTTCATTCACTATCTTTTTTTTTCCGGTAAGAGTTTATTTTGCAATCTCCTTGTAATCCATAGCATGATCTTCAGCCTGCTTGCGGGATTGGCCTTCCATTCAACAGGATACTATGTAACACTCCTGTGGTTCGCAGTTACCTTGGTGTTTTTCCTGGTGCGTATTTGTCCTTTGCTAATTCATGGCAAATAATAAAGCATATATATTTTTAGGTTATACTTTATTTTTCTTTTGCACAAAGGTAATAGTGAATTAAAACGAACTGTTAACTAACCACCTGTTAAGTAAACATAGAAAGATTTCCACTGTCTTAGATTTTTAAAATTTGTTTGCATTTTATATTCCACTTTAAATAATTTTTATACCTTTATATTTAAAACTTAATGTCTCAAAAAGAAATGAAGGTGTATGGTAAAATATCACATTTTCATATTCATTTCAAGTTTGAAGATATACAATGTTTCAACTAAAGATTCGAAATAGTAGAAATAAAATCTCAATACTTGTATAATTATTTAAAATTTATAGATGATTTCTCAGCAAGACTTTATTTTTATTGGTTTTATGGATTGGAAAATCCATTTCTTTCCAAACTTATATGAATAGCTGTCACATCTCTAATTTTGAGTTTAAATGTGCTCAGCCATTGCAAAGGATGTAACTCAATACAATTTTCATTCAAATTATTGATAGAGTTAGCTCCCATATCAAAAAATAATAGCCAGTGTGTATGACTTGCAATATGAATTGATTTAAAAAAATTTTTTTGTGTGTGGGGGAGGGGCAGACATTGAAAGGGTATACTTTGATTTTTTTTTTTTTAATATTTAAAAATCGTTGCATATTTTTTCTCTTTTTTTCCCCCAGTAAGTAGGTAGATCCATAACTTGCTTACCTTCACCTATATTATTTTTTTTAATATTTAAAAATTGTTGCATATTTTTCTCTTTTTCCCCCAGTAAGTAGGTAGATCCATAACTTGCTTACCTTCACCTATAAGATGATGTTTATAAAATTTATTTAACAGAGATAATATTTCTTTTAGATGAAATTTATAATACCTTCTTGTATATCATATGCTATGCTTAATGTTGAAGCCAGTAAAGTGACTCAAATTTTAAGTACATTAAACTTTGTTCCCTGCTTTACAGTGAGGTTGTATAGAACCGTTTTAAATTGTCTTATTTGTAATTTTGTATAAATGGACTTGTTTGTGGTATTTAGAGAGTAGAGGTGTTAGTTTTACTTTATTCCATTCAAGATACAATAATGATAGGAGTATGGCAGATTAAAAGATAGAAAAATATGGAATCATGCCACATCCATAAAGTTAAAACTCTTAGATCTGATGGCTTGTGATAAACTTTGAATTAGGAAAATAACTATTAATGACTGACCTATTTTTCATTTAACTTTGCACTTCAGCTTGAAAACTGATTTGATCTGCATTCAGATTTATTTATTAATAATATTATGTTTATTTATTATATATTTTTCTGGAATATTATATTTCTTCTTTGTCATTAATTATCAGTTTTATTCCAGGGTTTTAGGTTTCTAATGTCCCTATAACAGATCATTTCCTACTCTTTGTTTACTTTCTTCAATTTTTTAATTATTGATAAATGTATTCAGGCCATATTTGAGTCAATCTTTAAAAAAAAATAGTTTTTTGATTTATCCTTCATTTTTAAATCTTGAATTGATACATAACAAATCTTTCCATCTTTATTTTGAAATCTCCTGTAATTACATAACAGGACTTACTATAAGATCTTATGTAACCATTGTGAACTTTAAGCCACTTTATACTTAGATAAGTTTATCATAAATCAGTAGCCATACTCATTTCATTGTTCATATACCATTGTTATAACTATTTATGAAACCTTTTTAGTTGAAACATCAACTTTTTCATTGTTGTATTTGTACCATACAACTATAAAACAAACTTGTGTTTTCATATTGCATTGATTACATACTTTTAGTTTTATACTTTCATTACAATCCTGTTTTGGGAACAGGTGCGAACACTACGACAACAAGTTTTGCCCTATGTTGCGGAGGCTGATGGCTTTGCACATGGCACAAAGCGAAGTCTGTACCTTATTCTGTCTATGGCCATAGCACAACCCGTCCTCATGTGGTGGCTGACTTCACACATCATGTTTGGAAAGAAGGTGTAACAGGATGCAGCTTTTAGTGACTAGTTTTCATCATCCTCACGTGATCACACCGTCTTGTCCAGTAAACTGAAGTTCTTGTACTTCAGAATTTTAGCATTATCTTGGAGGATTGTCATCTTGCCAAATTATCTGTCAAGTGACCAAGTTTTGATAACATAACTTGTGAGAATGATTGTTTCTATGAAGGTTGCAAATTCTCTTCTTTTTTTTTTCACTTTTTTGCCTAATTTCAATTTTTAAAAGATCAGGGTATTTCCTTTTTTAGCTTTCAGACAGGAACACAGTTTTAAAAACTGGATCAGTTTTCTTTGTCTTTCTTGCTTCTAAACAGCCTCAATATTTCACAGTTTTATAGAAATAATTTCCTCTTTCTGTTTCCACTTATTGATTTATTACTAACGTATGCTGAGTGACACAATGTTAAATGCAGACCATGGACTTGACAACTGTTTTGCCAATGTGTCATTAAGCTGACAAGGAAGGGGTTGGTTTGAATGGGGACATTTTTTTCTGTCTTTTAAAAGAGTTCCAAGTCACCTGATCACTTGTAAAGATGAGTGCTACATAAAAGATACTGCAGAAATTATTTCTGAAGCCTCTATTCAAAGCTATTTTCATTCATAAATTACTTCAGTATGGATCATTTTAATAATATTGGCAATTAGCCAACATCATTTGGGTAAGTTGTAGTCTATAGAAATTAAATGTTGCTCCTATTACTTTATCCATGGTCTTACATATGAGCTAAGATTAAGAATGTATGTGATGCATCTAATACTGGTAATTGGTAGTTATTTCTGCTGTTTGACTGTAATAACCTCTGTGAATATCAGTCTTTTCAACAGCAAAGAAAGCAAGTAGGGTTATTCCTTATTTTTTCTTTTTTTAAACTACTCATTTCTTCTTAGGGATATAAATTGGTTACATACTCACCATTGTTGTTACAGTAAAGGCCTCTAAACTATTGTGCTGCAATGAGATACTTGTAATAAATAGCTTGGTCTGAGGAAAAAATTACAATGTTGATATCCATTCACATGGAAATGATTCAGTAAAGTCTTATAGCTTTTCATAGCCGCTGTGAATTGTGGCATGTGAATCTATGCATGCATGATGACTACCACAATAATACAGACTTGTACACATTTAAAATTTGTGCCAATTTTTCTCCTACAACTACCAATTGCTTGCTACTGCTAGCCTTGCCTCAGTTGCTTGAGATACTATTAGTATTACATGTTGTGAATAATTTTGTTGAGTATAGACAGAAACTTTCCACAAACTAGAAAGAAAAAAATGTGGGGAAGGACCTGTTTAGTATTTTCAGGATGGAAGGGAGTTTTGTCATTAGGTTTAATGGAGAGGGTTTTACATGTCTGCATGATGTTAGATTAGTACAAACAAAAATATTAAGATAGGCAAGTTTAAATACTGCAGAAATTGTGGGCTTACAGAGATTGTTGTAGACAGAATGGAAAGGTATCTTGTTACCATATACTCTGTGCTTGCCAATCTGAAAATTACATAACACGGTTATATTAACAGTGTGCTTTGACTGTATTAGGTAAGAGTGTATTCTGTGAAGACATAGCAAACAGCTTATTGTTCACTCTTATTCTTTCAAGTTTTAAATAATTAACCCATTGACTGCGAGTCAGAAATTTAGTGTTTCAAAATCAAAATAATCTTTTGCTCATCACAAACTCTGTAGATATCCATGGAATACAATATCAGTATCCCATATTTGTATTTATATCCCAGAGAATTTTTTTTTTTTAATCACACATGGCCTGGGATTTATGGCTGAATGGTTTAAACATTACAGGGTTTAAAGCATACTTTATAAGCATTAAAAGTACCAATGTTGGGAAAATAAATAGGAATTTTTTTAAGTAATTTTTTTTTTCCTTGTTAGAAGGAATGCTAGGAGATATATCAGTTTATGTATTCAAGTGCTATAATATCTTTCACTGTCAGATTTCCCTAAAAAGGTGAGATAAGAAGATATAGCTTCATGGCCACTATCTGAACCTTGGAACTCTATAGCCAGTTCAAAATGTTTGCCACGTATAACGGATATACTATTGCACTGTGCTTTATTTATAAACAATAATCAAACAAAATTGTTTACTTTTTAATGTTAAAATATATTTTTACTGCTCAGTATTTGTCTCCATGAAACTTTTTATGTTTTGGTGAATAGAAAACACTAGCTAAGCATGGCATTTCTATTGGATATTGTTTCTGTGAAGACTGTTTATATGCATCCCTTATGATTTATTATTAAACTAAGAAGAAAGTTTGACTACAAACTGCTTGGGTAAGAGATGGGTAAAATATAGTGTTATATTCCTCTACAACTGTACAAGTTTGACAGCTGTGTTTGATAATGACTGGGTACTGCACAGCTGAGATATTACTATCCTCAAGGAGAAATAACCAACTGGATTCCCAAATCCGGGAGTCTTCACAGTGTTCAAAACTAATGCCAAATTCCAAGCAGGAAAAAAGTCATTTGTGAGGCCTTTGTATTTTTCCTTATTGGCAAATCAGCCTGAAAGATTTGTCTTAAGATATTTTGGTCCATAAGAATTTTAGTAATCTTAGGAACTGAAAGATTTAGCATTAGCAGTCTTAGACCGATACCCTTTAACTAAGGGTGAAACTGATGGCCTTGGGTGAAATGTCCAGAAACGAAAATGGTACTAAGGACAGCCCTCTGCTAGGCAATGGTTTGAAGGTTTATGTTCCCTTAATGGGGTGGGCCTTATGGCTAACTTTGGCTTAGTATTGCCTACCTAAAGCTCATCTAGCTGTATGATGGAAAATCTGATGCAAAGTAACCCCAAACAGCAGAGCTATTTAGTCTATGCTGTCATGCTATCCACTTAAGGTTCTTAGCATTTTGATAAGCTTTAGTGTTTATAAAACATTTAATACAATGTCTTCTCTTTTCAGCAGTATCCTGGCCATAGTATTGTATGATCATCAGCTTTTTCATTGATATGTGTGATCGCTTTTTAAATCTTGAGTACACTTCCTTTGATTTTCAATAATGGTGGACATTGTCTGTGAATTTGAAGCATTGCAATGGTATATTGCAGAAAATGCAGCACCTTATTACAAGGACATAGCAATTATATCATTATTTTTTAATTGTAAAGCTTGTTTTACTTAACATTATGGTTTATTTTCATGTTTTTTAACCTTTCTTATTGAAATCAGAAGTGAGCACTATAATGAGATGCCAATTAATTGTTGAAAGATGACAAGAGTAAGGAACATATGCTTCGTTAATGAAAGAATTTTGCTTTGTTTGGTGTGTGTACATGCTTTTACGTTTACATTGTATTTAATTTTATACCTATTTCATGCATTCATATAAATTCAATATAGGTATTAATGATTTTGACTTTTTAAAAAAAAGACTGTTGAACAGTTAACTAAGATTCACATGCTTGTATTTTTTTCTGCTGGAAACTGTTCTTCTTTACACTAAAAGTACAATAAAAAAAAAGTAAGTAAAATCACTTAAAAGAAAATAATTTTTGTTTGCATGATATATGACGCACATAAAAGTTTTATCTTAAAAATTAGATTACCATATTTTCCGGCAAACAGGTTGATGGGAAGTACAAGTCAAGGTCAATTTTTTACTAAAAATACTCATGTTTAAGCTTATAATCGCCCTATAAGTCAACCCCTTTCCTTCATGCCTAATTTCTTGACCCTGTCAGAAATAAATTCCTACTAATACCGCGCGGTAGCTACAATAAATTGGAATTCATCGAGCAAATTCCAGCATATGAATCATGGTCCTTTCAACAGCTCAAGATTGCTAATATGTGGAACAATGGAAGACCCAAACTCGAGCCAAAAAAATGAGCAAGTGTGAGAATTTGCTTGACTTTGCTTGTTTTGTGAGTTTCATACTCTGGTGAATGGTTGTCTACTTAGTATCTCTCTTGACCTCTGACCCACAAGGGTTCTGGACATGCACACTGGTAACTACGAAATGGCTTATTGTACAAAATGATACGGCATAACACTAACAGATTTATTAAACTATCACCTAGCAGTGGGTGAGAGAAACAAGCTATCCATGATGGCTGACTTGTAAACGTCGAACATGTCACTTTTGTCAGAGACGCCACAGGATCTTGTAATCTGATGAAATTCACCTGAAATTACTATAGTTCAAATGATGATCAATTTATAACTGGTGTATAAGTCGACTTAGTATTTTTGGTCTCAAAAATTCGACGTATACGCTGGAAAATACGGTAATTTTTCCCTGCTGGAAGCTATTAAATAAACTAAACATTTCTTTTAATAAATAAGTTGTATGGTTAGGAAATCTGGGTTAAACTTTTGTTTTGACTTAATTAATCTTCACTGGTTTCTGACAATAAGAAAAGCAGAGTTCTCCAACCCTGTTACTGCTCACTCTAATTTTCACAAACTTCTTCTTTTTGGGGAAACAAAACTTTAACAAGTATTATAAAAGGGTATGTCAAAATCAATAGGTAGAAATCATGACCAACATATCTGATGGGACAAATGAAAAATATTTATATTATGATGGTATTCATTTATTAAAATGGCAATAACAAAATGTTTATAATAACTCTACTGACATCAAACAAAGAAGAAAATGGTCTGGTCACTGTAGTAATATGCTCTTGAGGATGATACAAAGCTCACAATGACAAGCTTCACAGCAAGAAGGGGTAAAAAATCTCATAGTAAACTGTCTGGAAATGTCTTGAGATATACAAAAATGCAGAAGACACCAGCATACCAGATGGCCACACTATCTTTAGTGGGGATTTTTCAACCACCCCATTGTAGACATGATTCAGTAATCCTGGAGCACCATTACTGGCCTCCAGTACCTATCTATGCAACAGCCAACAAGGGGACAGCAACAACATCCATAATGACAACACTACCAATGAGGACAGGGGGTTGAACATCCCAGGCATGTTTAACCATTAGGTATAGACCTGATGTAGTACTAGCCTGGGCTCTGTAAGATTCCCCCCCCCCCTCCCCACTGTGGACAGTGTCAATGACATCAACAATGCCAACTAATGCAACATTAGTCCATGGATAACCAGGCTACTGCATACCTTCTAAGCCAGACAATGATCTACCTGTCACCTTTCATCATCACCACTCTTCAACTTTTCTGACAACCACCCTCCACTCTGTCTGTCATCATCTACAATTCTCCCAACAATGGTTCACCTTGTGCCAGGCAGCAAAATTGGCCTAGGCTGGAAGCTGACATATTTCTAATTAACTAACTCTTGAGATACGCTAGAAAAATTAATTTGTTTCATCCTAATAAATTTGTAGAATCTCAATCACAGGAAATCCTGATATGATTTCCTTGAGACACCGTTACAATTCTATGTCTAAGTAAATAATTGTCATTAAATGACTTTTAAAATAGACATATTTGAAATTCATGACAAATATTATTTTATAATTAATACTTGTAAAACAATGTATAGCTGATAGTGTATCTGAATGTGCTTCTTTATTATATTTATAGCTTATATACTCATCATTGTTCAGGCTTTGTGAATGAAATTAAATATATCTTAAGAATAGCATGCAAGTGTATATTTGTTGTGAAAGAAAATAAATTAAATACAAAATATGCATTTATTGTTTTTTCTGATTAACTGAATATAAATAAAATTTGCTAACATTAAAGACTAATACTGAATCAGACCAAAACAATCACAGGTAAATTCCTTTAGAAGAACATCATCATTTTATATCAGACAAAAAATTTAGATTAAGATTACATGGTGTATTATCTAACACAAATATAATTTTCTCATTGATGACATAAAAATATCTCAAATAACATTGCTGTTCCAAATTTCCTAAGAAGCTTTATGTAAAATACACGCATCTCTAGCATCATTCATAAACATAATAATACTTCTACTTGTATATGCATCTTTAGTTTAAGAAAAAAGCTGGTATCATATTTCAGTGAATAATAAATAACTATTAACAACCTCATATTCGTTAGACTCATTTGTAATGTAAGGTAGGGACTCATAAATGTTGAAATACACAACCTAATTGTTCTTGTCACCATCTGGATGCAACATGTGTTTGTGAATTCCATATGCACTTTAAAAGGTTAGATAATTCAAGTTTTTGTACTGTTTATTGTCACTACACTGGGGAGATGGAATGTGAGAATGATAAGAGCAAAATGTGTACCTCACCACATCCTGTAGGATAACTCCTACAGTTAATACTGAACTAAAGAACAGCTAGAGAATTTTTCAAGGATTAAACAATGTATTCTTAATAAATAACATTGCAAAGAATTGATTTTTGTTGTTGCAAATTTTAATAAATTACTTTTTACTCAGTTTACAGAATATTTTAATTCTAAATACAACTAAAGTTATTTAACTTTTAAAATGCACAAGAAACTGTTATCAACACCATATAAAGATATAGTTTTTACTGACTGAAGGTTGCATTGACTTAAAAACCATATGTGAATAAGTGCAAATTCGCATTGCTCAATGGAGACAAATACAGTAATATTAATAAACTTTTCTTGTAATAATGAGTTTCTTTTTTTGTTTGCACTCACTCTAAGGCAAATATTTTTCATATCTAACTACTACAGTTGTGCATTAGTGAAATTAAAAAACTGGCTTGTCACAATTAGGTAAACTTAACTAGGTGTATTTATTTTATTTTTTAAATAATTGTTACTACATGTGATTTGTAATACAATATACTACAAGTCCCTATTCCTTGAGCATTTGTTCTATGACAAGTGTTTCTGCTAAAGCATGTTCTTTTAAGACAGATATACTAAGATTATTCTGTTTTGACAATGACATAAGAAATACATACAGAGATAAATAAGTAATTATAAAAAAAACTTTCCAAATTTATTTACATTTCACAATTCTTTTGACATAAGCAAAATCAATGTACAATAGAGAATATTTAAATGCATAATCTCAAACGAAAGCATTTTTTAAATTTAAAATTAGCATTAAATTAGTTTTTAGAATTCCAAAAGGATATAAATATAATACTTTTTTGTATCATAGCAAAATTGATTTAACATGTATGACCCGATCACCGTAAAATAGAATTTTAATTTAAAATCATATTAAAATAAAAGTGAATGTGGTATGGAAAGGGGAAGTCACACACCCATGACAATGATGTAGGCGTGTTTGCTTCTATATTGTCAGATTAATCTTCCAGTATCTACCTATGTTCAGTCTTGCAAGCTACATATAATTATAAAGGAGGTTGCCTTTTATATCACTGAATGCAAAACAACTGAAGAGTTTTAGTTTTCAAAGATATATTATTCTATGATTAACATTTGTAACAATCAGTTTAAATCATTTTCTTTAAAATAATAAAATTACAGTGAGTAATAATAATAATTTGAATTCATTCACTAGAAAAGTATTTTAATATTAAAGTTATTTTTAAAAAAAATTATTATTAATGCTCACACGTTCATTTTTATCCATGGTACAAGATATGGTATCCAGATTTGTTAATTTAACTACCTCTCATCAGCATCATGTAATCCTTCATTCACTTCTTCTCACCAATCTACTTCATGTAATCCTTCATTCACTTCTTCTCACCAATCTGCTTAATGTAATCCTTCATTTGCTACTTCTCATCAGTCTGCTTCATGTAATCCTTCATTCACTACTTCTCATCAGTCTGCTTCATGAAATCCTTCATTTTCTACTTCTCATCAGTCATGCAATCCTTCATTCACTACTCACCGATCCGCTTCATCAATACTTCATACACTATCTTTCACCATAGTCTGCTTCATGCAATCTTTCATTCTCTTCAAAATTCACCCATGCCAAACTCTTAATAACAAAATAGCAATAAAGATCATAAGTTTACAATCCAATAGCTTTAGAAATCATGGGGTTGGGGGAATACATTGCCCACAACTTTAAATATATATATAATTAATGAAATGCAAAAAGATGAAGATGAAAAATGTACATTTGGATGTTACTTCAGGGGCAGAACAGTCCATAAAAAAATGTACTACAGGACCATTTAAAAAGAGGTGGCAGTAAATTCTGTTAAGTGATTGTTGCAATAAATATCTTGAAAGTTTGTGTTTTTTTTAATTTAAAAAAATTCTAAGTAACTATACTCCTAGCTAATTTGAGCTAAAAAATGCATGATATATTTTCCAATCCATGAATAATTTTGCAACCAATAAAGGTTATATTTTCAAACTACTGCTATGTTAGATCTACCAATACAATTACATTATACATAATCATGTATAATTTAAATAGATTTAAATTATTCTTGATTAAGAGTAAAGAATCACTAGCAAAATCAGCTATTGTCCCTATGATATAAATATTTAGTCTTAATAAGGTTAGGTGTAATCACAATAACCCCATTCATATTCGAAATCAAAAATTAACTACCAAAACCAAGCAACACTTGTGACAAAATATAAATATTTTGACAGAATACAATGTCCACACAACCCAATTCAAAACATCTCCATGCCAAAATATCATCAACCTAGAAAAGTAGAAACTTAACTATTAGCTTAGCTCAATGAGCTTAAATTAATTTTGCAAAAATTAAGAACAATAAAAAAAATTTAAATTAAAAATCATCATGGCTCTCAAATATAATTCATCTCAACATCTGTGGGTTTTATGCAACCCTAATTTGCATGTCTTTTGATCTTATAAGTCAGCCGCATTGCTTGGCTAATTTACTGGAGGTTGCAGGCTAATAAAGCCTTGAGAGTGATATCAGAAGCAGTCAAAATGGGGCAAATAAACCCTTCTTAATAATATGCCACATTTCCATCGGTAAAATTCACTTTTCCTTGGAAGCCATGTGTCGCATGAGTTGGCTTGTCAGCTTTTCTAGCTTCCTGATATCTTGTGCATGCTCTGTTCTGTACTGCAGGCACTGAATAACACACCACCAATTTAATTAAACTAAGGCAAATTTGATTAATCTCTTATGGATCATTCATGAAAGACAACTATATGAAGATATATATTAATCTAAAGCACATGTGAAACAATTAATTGTTTAAATTTTCTGTCAATCCATTTATAAATCATTATTGTACAGATATGCAAAATTAGAAAACCTAAAAAGATTTTGAGATGCAAAAATGTTTGTTTTAATAAGTCCAGCATTGAAAGGTTAACCCTTTAAGGGGCAGACGTTTTTCCTTTTTCTAACTCTGAAGGGGCAAGATTTTTCAGGGTTTCAGTGAGATTTAGGGTTACGTTAGTAAAAACATCATATCTTAGGTATTAGTGCATATATTTCAATGAAATAAAATGCAAAATGAAAGGAAATGAAAGCAGATTTATTAATATCCTTAATTGAAGTATACTTTCAGGTGTTAAATTTGAATCCTTGCATGAAAATATATATTTACACAAAAAAAATATTGTCCAGTTATTGTCCGCTACAAACACTATGTACACACACTTTGTTGATGCCGGGAACACTAATCTGTCATCAGACACCCAATACATTTCTTTTTTTGGCAGATTATAAATTCCTATCAAAATCATAAGCCCAAAATAAGCCTTAATTTCAGTGGCATTAGTTTCCTTCCAACCTGAATCGCCATTTTGTTTTTCCACGATTTTCGGACGTGCGTACTCGTTCATTTATTCTGATATCTTGTCAAACGTTTCTACTTTGAAAAACTAGCCAGCTGAGTACTGTCATTAATTCCAGTCACATTCGGCCCCATTTCTGTTATAAATTCCGATATATTCAGTGCTAAAGTACTACTATTCCAACCATGTGCGTCTCCAGATACCCCTCCCCGCTACTTCTCTTCGATATCCTCAGAATCTGATGAACTCTCCTCTAAAATTTGAAAGATGCAACATGTGCACGCTACTGACATTAATGTCACTTCTAATCCTATCATCCGATTCAAAATAAACTTCTCTTACCTCATTATCCGATAAATTGAATCAATTAAACTCCTCATTATCGCTCGACGATTCTAGAAATCCATTTGAAACACCAAACGCGAAAAACAAAGAAAACTTTATGAAAAAATGAATGCTGCCACATGAAAACACTTAAAAATGGCGCGGAAATCGTTGTACAAACGTCATGCTTCCTGTAGACACCGGAAGTCTCACGATTTCTCAAACGATATGAGAAAAAAAAAGCACTGGTTGTTACGGACGCTTTTGGACGTTTTGCCCTTTCGGTAGTAAAAACGTTTTGGGCCGCTCTGCCCCTTAAAGGGTTAATATTGCAAACTATTATTAGCATTTTGTTATTATATGAACTGCATAAAAGTGAGTACACTTTTAAAATGGCATTAAACTTAGTTGAATATACTTAAAATTTATATAAAATGTCATACCACTTTGTTGTCAGTGATTTTCATCACTAGCTTGCCATCACAATGTCTGTATTTAATCACATAACGACACTGTAAAAACAGATCCACAAACTTCAATTATAATATATATTATTATTTTAATTTCTCATGTTAGTAAATCAAACAATTTTATTTAAAACTACATAAATTTATTACACCATATAAATAAAATGTGTCACAAGATTATGGCCTGTAAGTGTTACTTAGTAATGTCCAACTATTAAACTAAGCTTCCATTTGTAGTACAAATCGATGAGAAGAAACAAAACTGTTAGAAGATCATTGTCTAAGTCAATAATCTATCTAAGATAATCTATACACCAAGATGTTAGTAGTAGCCATCTTAATACTAAGTAAACATTGTGATAAATATCATTATTAGTATAAATTATCATTATGACAAATATAAGCAAAATAAATCATAAAACTGGTGCCAACTATGACAATAAACTCTATGTTTATAATAAGCAAATAAAACTCCAGTATAAAAGCAATTGGTGACAATGAATGAAATGTTTATAATAAGAAAATGAGAAAACTACAACAAAATGGGATGGGTGGGTATCAAGAGCAAACAGGTTTAAAAGTAAACTATACACTTATAATAAAAAAAAATAAGGAGAGATTATAAAGATGTTCTCTTATCTGAAGACTAAACTGTGCTATATTATATAAGTAAATGTTGGTTGTCAAAAACTGGTTGTCAACATCTTGAATGGCTGTAGTGTATTGTCAAAATAGATCCTCTACTCATATTTATTGTATTTCATTGTTACATATGTCATAATTATATGTATATTGAGGTAGTTTAGGTCATAATATTATGTGTCTACTGTTCTACTTCTAGTTCTAGTCTTAACATGTAATCATGTACTTGTGTTATACACCTTCCCTTATGCCATAAACCGATGATGTTCTTATTTACGCCATAAACCAATGATGTTCTAATTTATGCCTTAAACCTAACTCCATTTTCTCCAATAGTTTCAAAATACGCAATCTTCAATTTTGGCAAATGTGGTAGGTTTACTGAATTAATGTATTTATAATAACTAATATGCTAATGAACATCTATCTCTCTATCCCTTAGTCTTGCTGACCATTGGGGCACCACTGATGACCTGACAACCAGCTTCCTCCATTCCATTCTGCTAATGATAAAATGATTTATACCTATATATCATATTAATTATTATCATTGAAACATTCAAATAAAATATCAATTACCGCCAAGTGATCTAACTGGAAATTGTCCTTTTATCAGAATCAACATGCAAACTTTAAGACTTAACAGTTAACTTTTTAAATAATTTTTAAAAAAATATATTACCTGCAAAAAGATATGGAGATTGACGGTTATATAGGCCCTATTTTGAGTTTGATAATCAAGTGTTATTTCTTTCAAGCCATGTGAGAACTCATTCAAATATAAATTATTCTGGAAACTAAAGATTCAAATTTTAATTATGTTTTACTTGAAATGAAAGGGATGACTAGCGATAAAGCTACAGTTCAGAAAGAAATGACATAGGCCTAAATCTAGAGGTAAGAATGTGTGAGTAACTGAATAAGGGTAATACTACAATTACGGAGAGTATTTTGATTTCATATTTTCCTTCTGCATCCACAATAGTCTACCAATACAGCTAATTCAAGAACAGTTATTGTGAAGCATGTAGCTGATGTAGATTTATCTAGGCCTAGGGCCTTTAAAGCCCTATGATAGACCTAATGCTCTTCAGACGAAAATGAAATTTGCGTAACGGTATTGATTCAAAGTGGTCATTTGGATATATCGGCATGGGGTGCAATGAATTTTGGATATAGACTGAATGGCATAAGATTCATAAAATGAAAAAATAAGCATGCGGTAATTATCATAAACATATGTTAAGATCGTCTGCTACTATCAACATGTTCGTTTCGTGGGGAATTTGCCTTTGGTAACTAGAGCTAACGTACGGATTTTTTAAAATGCATCTCTCACCCGAAGAGGATCATTCATATACAGTCTTTCAGCAGCTTTCGCAAACTCTTCCCAGGTTGCAAAGAAAGTCATGTTTTCTAGGAATCCAAAAGGAACACAAAACTAGATTTGCAAAATCACTGTCCTAAACTATATAAATCGTAGACCACGAAGACATAACACGCGTTGACTGTGAGTTAATTACGTCACTTCCTGTCCAGTAGTTCAGCACTTAAATACGTGAATTAAAAAAAATTGAAATCTTTACTTAACATTAGTACTATCTGATTAACAAAATATACTTGCACTCTACAGTTATTTTAAGGCCAATTTTATTTTTTATTTAAATTTCTGTAAATTATGCAGACAAATATTTTGCCCTGGGACCTTCTAGTCCTAATCATGGCGAAAGCTTAGAAAGGAAGTATCAATGACTGGCTCACGATGTAAATGCATCAGTCATGTAGTTGATTACATTTAAAGATGAGCAATAAATATAGCATCTGAATTTTTTCTAAGACGTGTCATTTTCAGTAAAAATATGAGCTTTTTTATTTTTATAC
The DNA here is from genome assembly GCA_028829895.1 of Sinotaia quadrata. NCBI lineage: Eukaryota > Metazoa > Mollusca > Gastropoda > Architaenioglossa > Viviparidae > Sinotaia > Sinotaia quadrata. The sequence continues at coordinate 6,072,442 of CM054177.1, forward strand.
TTAACACGATAGAATGCGCTGAATGAATAAAGTGACCAGGTAGCCAGCTCATTTTTTTTGTGTGTGCACCAAAAAACTGGAGAACGGGAAGGTTTGCAACGGGTAAACATATTACCTTGAGTCACTCATTGCATTGTATTCTCAGATCGGTGATAGCCAGAGCATGTGTTATCTTTGATTTATTGTTAAATCTATATTTTTAATAGATTACATTATTTTCCATTTCACTCAAACGTATGCTTTTCAATTTAGATTTATTTTCTCTGAATTAGCGTCTCACAAAGGAAAAAGCTGTATTTATAACATTCTTCACCTATCAACACAAGAACATCAGCCAAAATGAGGTATGTTTAAACCGTTTTTGCATTGTATTCAGTATGTTATGCTTTATTTTGTTTTTATCATATTTGTTTAAAATAATTACTAAAAATTGCGTTAAAAGCAGTAGGGCCTAAACATATTCGAATTTAGATGTGGAGGGATTCTTTGCGCAGATGGTACTTGAAAAATACAGGTATTTGATACCAAAATCACGTAAGATTTCTATCACTAGTCCATAAATACATAGGCTACTACTTTCAAAATATTTTTTTTTTATAACTTTATAGGGGGGGGGGGGAAGCCGATTTCTTAAATTATCACTATAGACCTATATTATTATACTTTTATAGCCTAAAGCATTGACACAATTTACAAAGTATTATAATAGTATACACTGTTTATTATTACAATTAAATGAATGGTATTGGTAGTATTTAACTTCTTCCTAAGTTTTAATAATGTAAAAGGAAGGATATAATCAATAATATGTGTACATGTGTTTTGCAATTTCCTGTTTTTTAAAAGTATTGGTTCAAAATTTAAAATAAAAGTATTTTCATATGTACATTGTAGCATGCATCATATTGATTCATAAGCACAATTCTTAGTTTATAGGCCTATACCTTTAACATTTCTAATTCTAGATCTATAGATCATTAGATGATACCAAAATATTAAAAATAAACAATATCCATTTTGTTGTTTGTTTAATACTTTATATTGCCATTGTCACTTTAAAATTCTTGCGAGTTTTTAAAAAGTGTCAGTAAAGTTTTAAAAGTGAAAATTGAAACATGTATCTTCCCTAGTAATAAATATGTTTTGGGAGGGATTATTGGTGTAGTGGGATGGCTTTGTTTTTCCTTTATTTCTAGGGAGTGTGGGATTTTCAGTTTTAAGTTTTATTGAAGTTCAGATTTATAGTGGTGTGATACTTGTACAGTAGCAGAAAGCACCCATTAGTAATATTAAATAGTAATAGTAATTAGTATTGTCATTCTCTTTTGTAAATAATTTAACACTTTTTTAAAAATGATGCTCAGCGACGCAGTATTCTTGTAAAAGTTGTGACAGATAGAGGAAATACAATTTCTTATACTTATTTTTTTATATTTTTACCATACCAATATAAATATTTTTTAATGAATGAAAGTTTATATAGAGTTATTATTTAGATAATTGAATGTGAAATATGGATATACATTTTAATTTGCTGTTTAAATTACAGGTTGGATTGCAAAAATGCAAAAGTATTGTTCAATTATAAATATAAGTGTAATTCACTTATTGATTATTCATGTTCTCATATTGAAAAGTAATTATTACAATATTAGTCTTAAAATATTACACTTATCTACTTAGTTTTTGTCTTATAAGACAGTGGTCCTTTTTGGTAGCATTTTAGAATTATCAGTTTATAACTTTATGTGTTTTTATTTAAAATTAAATTGTCATTCAGTGATTCACATATTTTAATTTTTATATTTTTTGCATAATCCTTACTACTACTAGTATTATGCTATTGAAATAGTATACTAACAAAAACATTTTATAGTTTATTGTTATCTGATAAAATCCTATCTGAAAAACTCTTTAGACATCATTTTAATAAACTGCAACTTTTTTAACAATAAATTTACTAAATTTCATCTGATACTTTGATAGTAAAATGATAATAGTAATAAGAAGAAGACACAGCTTAATAGTTGTGTTACTTTGTCACCATTTCATAGTACTGAAATACTCATTAAGCCAAGCTGTCATCATTTAACAATACTGAAATGCTCACAAGTCCAGCTATCACCATTGTACCTATTGAAATGCTCATTAAGCCAGACTGTCACCATGCACAACACTAGGGTTGTTGGTTTCTTTATCTCTTCTTTGGAGGATTAAGAAATTTTTTTATCAGTGCCTTTAAATCTCGTTAGTTATCTCTGTATTTGACACAGTACTGAAATAAACTGTTTTATAATTAAATATTATAATTTATACTTCATCACATATTATTTTTCTGTGCTTTAGTGATATTTAGCTCTAAATAATACAGTTTAGACTTAGAGTATGTGCCTCACTGGAAACATCCAGTTTTCAATTCTTGAAACATTTTGGTTTTCAGATACTTAATCATTTAATGGTTTAAATTATTAGAACCAAGGAAGTGAGTGGAGACTGTCCAAATCTAAATCATTTTATCCCCACATTAATTCATTGATTATGCTTATTTTACAAATATGCCTGACCATATTATTAATATGCAGGTGTGAATCTTACTGATATATTGGAAAAATATAGTTAATAAAAGTAATATTAAATGGTAGCATTAATAGGTGTGTATGTGTTAATTTAAGCAAAGTTCTTGTAAATATTTCAATGATATCCAGCCTTTACCCTTTGACAGTACTAACAATCAGCTTTACTGATCCATAAATTTTTCACTAAATTAGGATAGTTAGAGTTAGATGTGCCACTTTGCACAGTTTTGTTCATTCAGTATTGCTCATATATTATTAGTTGTAATAACTTATATTATAAGTAATATTAATTATAATATTAATAGGTAATATGTTTTTATTATTATTAATGACAGTAAGTGAATAGGACTGAATACTCTAGTCCAGACTGTATACATGAATTCTGTCTCATATTTGTGCCTTCATGTAATTGTTATAATTTACATACTTTCTACTTGTAGTTGTACACAAGTGAATTGTTTTTCCTTCCTGGTTCACACTAGTACTGTAGCAGAAGTACCATATAAATGATATATTTTAATTCTTGCCTCATTTACATAAGATCTCATCTCTTTCTTTGATTTAATTTCAATACTTTTAGTTTTGACTGACAATTGTAATTGACTCAGTCACTGGGGCGGAATACCTTCCTGATCTTATTTACGAGTACAAGTTACTGTTATCAATCATTGAGTCATTCACACCTTCAGGCCTAATTTATAATCACTATATATGATCATCTAATCCACTTAATTGAAGTAAACTGCTTTGGTCAGCTAGTGTTTTGCATCTTTGAGCAAAAGTTGATACATCTTTTTATATGGAATCCAAGACAGCTTCAGGGTTCTTATTTATTTGTTACTTTTTATAGTAAAAAGTAAGTGTATTGCCCATGGCAAAATACATGAAGGTAGTTTGTAAAATTATTATTACTCAAATCTTGATACCTTAGGAACTTTATCACATATAACTCTCTTTCTTTAAATTTTTAATCATACATGTTAATATCATTAACTAAGAATTTGAATATATAACTACTGTAAAAGTGTAAGTTGGAAATGCTGTCACAAACCAGATATGAACGAAAAGAAAATCCATCAGAAGACCACATTAACTTTGCATGAATCTTACTGCTACATAAAATTCAGTTTATCAGATTCAGAAGTCCTCTTTAAATGTGCATGAATCTTACTGCTGCAAAAATTAAATCCATTAGGAATCTGATTTAATTGTGTATGAAGCATAGTACATGATGGCACTGACTTACGGCAGAGTTCCATTTTTTTATCTTCAAATAAAGTCGATTTTCGTCTCTGCCAACATCTTTAGTGGCATATATCAGCAGTTGTGCTAAGGTCTATCATATATTTAACCATTCTCCCCGAGCCTGTCTACCACTAAGGCACAAGACTTTACTCTCGATATGTGGACAAAAGTAGTGTGGCATTGAACCAATCTATGATTTTCATGTTGTAACTACGATTTTAAATCTACGGACAAAGCAATGTAACTTCCTATCCACCATAACTCTGGGACCTCATTTACTGTAGAGAAATCTCTGAGCTGTTAATTAGAAATAAAATTAAACACTTAAGAATGCATGCAGTGTCAGACTCCATGATATAGCACTAGGGTGTTGACTGTTTAATGCTAACAGTACTGTATAAAATATAGTGAAGTAAATTCCACTATATTTCTCAAGACTGCTTAACATTGCAAGACTGTAATAATGGAAGCTCCAGTCAGTATGTCTCTGGCTTAGACTGGGAAACTTGTGGTGCACACATGAAAATGGAGAACTTATCCAAATCAGAAATGAATAATATGATTGATTAGCTAACAAAGAAACTTTAGTAAATAATATGGTCAAAAAATGTATAAGTGCACAAGCAGTATCTCAAATCACTGAACATTATTTTTACTCTCAACTTTGAATCCAGTATCTCATGTTGTTAAATAGTTTATTTCTTAAAGGAACCTATTACATAAACAGGTGAAGATTTTTAAATAAAAATAGAGCTCAGTGACATTGTTTCAGTGGATGTGTTTTGTTATGATGTTGAAATTAGAATTTGTGCATCTTTGAGACTTATTGAAAGTGTTACTTGAGTGTTGTTGTAGGCTGTTGTTCTATTCATTGATATGAAAAAGACCCAAAGTAGTATACTGAAAATCTCAAGAGAATTCTAGGACTGTAGAAGGAGGTAGAAGTCATCCAACTTTTACAAATCTATTTTGATAACTCATCAAGCTGAACAGGCAGTGAGAAGATTTTTGTGCCCATGTTATTGATGAAGAACTCAAAATAAGGGAAGCTATTTGTACCTGAGTTAATAGTGCAGATGCTTAAACAAGCAACAAGACAAGCCTTTTGTGCCTAAATTATTATTAGTGAAGAGGAACTAAATAAAAAGTGAGCCAAGCATTTATGCCTAATTTAAAGGTGAAGAGGAACTAAATAAAAATTGACCCAAGCATTTATGCCTAAATTAAACTGAAGAGGAACTAAACAAACAGCAAGACAAAACTTTTGTACCTGAATTACTGGTGAATTAACATTAACTAGACAACAAGACAAAGCTTTGGTGCCTGAATAACTGGTGAAGTAACACTAAATAGACAACAGACAAAACCTTTAGTGTCTGAATTACTGGTGAAGTAAAAACTAAATATACAACAAGACAAGCCTTTAGTGTCTGAAGTACTGGTAAAGTAAAAACTAAATAGACAACAAGACAAACCTTTAGTGTCTGAAGTACTGGTAAAGTAAAAACTAAATAGACAACAAGACAAACCTTTAGTGTCTGAATTACTGGTGAAGTAAAAACTAAATAGACAACAAGACAAACCTTTTGACCTAAATTACCTCTGAAGAGGAACTCATTCAGATTGTAATAAATATTGGATTATGTTATTGTTCACAATTTTGAGTTACAAGCAAGTAAAAATACATAAATTGAATTGCATCAAAGTGGAATAAACAGAAACACAGACAGATCAGTCACTGTTTGTTAAAATAATCAAATAGTTGTGCTTATGAAGTTGTATACTTGAGGAATATGCCAATGTTTCTATATCACTATCAGATAAATGTTGATTACACTTGTAAAGTGATTTTTTAAAAATATATATTGAATACAGTTTATTAGTAAAATATTGTTAATGCTTTAAAATACATTAAATCTAGTTATAGGTTCTTAAATATTGTATTTTTGCCATCATTGTTCTTGATGCCTTTATATAGGGTTTGATTGGTGCCCTAGAAGAGATGACTAAAATATTGGGGGGGGGGGAGAATAGTGAGCAAATCACAGTCTAGTGCAGACTAAGTGCCAGGAAATTGAAACATTGGCTTATGATTCCCGATTTTATATTAATAGTAATAATAATGATATTGATTATATATACAACAAATGTTTTCTTACTCTTAATTATATATTACCTTCAGTTTGAGGTCTGATCACTTTTGATATATGTAAATGCTTGTATTTATGACAGTGAAGTGGCTATTGTGACATCACGGGCTTCAGTCATGATATATGACGATAACACCAGGAAATGGGTGCCAAGTGGCAATACCCAAGGTCTGTCTAAGGTACAGATCTATCATCATACAGGCAACAACACATTTCGTGTTGTAGGGCGCAAACTGCAAGACCATGAGGTATGCTCACTACATTTATATGTGTTTATATATTGATAGGTTTATTGTACATTATTCTGATATTGACTTTTTTTTTAAACTAAAATTAAATGTAATGGAAATGTCCTTGCTAATTATATGATTTTTACTTTCCTTAAAGTGAAATATATATGTTCGTACATGTGTGTGCACACAGTAATTAAATTATTTTTATTTTCCTCAAGAGAAATATTTATAAACACAATTGTAGTAATTCTTTAGAGTGTTAGTATTTTCAGATATTTGAATCACTATATAATAGATAATGGTTAGTAATCAAAGTAATGATTGTGATCTTATGTCTGATAATTGGTTAGTATTACCATAAAAGTTTGATTCAAGCATCCATGACAATCTCACATTATGTTTATTAATGTATCCTTAATAGTGTGAAGTCTAATACAGTGAGTTATGTAATTAAGTATTAACAAGATGAGTTCTTTTAGATCTCTTAAGTATCTTGCTAAACCACATTTAAATTTAAGGTATACCTAAAAGAAAGCACAATGGAAAAAAATTATCATTTTAGCAACAACACTGGCTGCACAAATATCTTCAGTAAAACATTGCGGGTATAACAACCTTTATGTCACAGTATGTTTCTACTTGTATTCTATGGCATGCTTCTGTGTGACCTATATTGGCACAATTTCATGTTTCTTGGAGGTGGTGATAAACTGCGCTATTCTGAAAGGCCTTAAATACAATCAAGCCACGCCCACTTTTCATCAATGGAGGGATCAACGTCAGGTTTATGGACTGAACTTTGCCAGCCGTGAAGAAGCTGACAACTTTTCTCAAGCTATGCTTACTGCACTTGATTCTCTCATGAGTGAGTAATGCTGCCATATGTATTTGCTGAATTGCTATAATAATTATAATACCATATATAACCTAGTACTGTAATATTGCCATTTGTATTTGTTGAATTGCTATAATAATACCATATATAATCTAGTGCTGTAATATAGTCATTGTTTTAAAAGAAAATCTAGTATAAGAAATCATGTCTGCTTCAGCTTCAGTTTTCATTTGTAAAATATAGAAGGAACACACTTATCAGTGGGTTTGAAAATAAATTACATTTACCTGGAAGTGAATAGCATAAATAAAATAAAAGTTGGCCTTTTATATTGCTGTGTTGCAAGATAATCTTTGAGATAATGAGACATTTTAAAACTCTTAGATTCAAAGTGAATACTTGGGCGGGCAAATAGGGGTGATACTTCCCTTCCTCTAATTTAATAAATATTTGCTTTTAAGTACCTTTTATTGCCATTTTTTTGGTACCATTTCCAAAAATATATCAATGAAAGATTGGTTTAAGCTGTTGCAAGTCATAGGGGTATCAGTGATGTGCCCCTTACAGTGTCCCAGTTTAAATTTAGAACATATTTATACAGGGATTTTTTATCAAAAGTTTGATACACTTGAAAAAATGGGAATAACCTAATAAAATGATCCCAGACATTTGGTAGAATTATCTCTAATTATATATATTCACTATCATTATTCTGATGATCTTTGCTTGTTTTGGGGAAAGATACTAATGTTTTTGTATACATTTTATCATTATTTTCTAGTTGTAAGAAAATTCGTCAGGTAATAATTAATCTCACCAGCTTCATTTCATAAATTTGAAAGAGACATTTGCTATGGTTCAGAATAAATTTCAGAAGTATGTGTATAATCTTGATACTCTTGTTTACATTAAATATCTGCTAGGAAAAAAACATGGAGTTATTTTACCAAGCACTCTTAATAAAATGGGTGGGTTGGGTGTTCTTCCACAGACATGTACAAAACTCCAGCGCCAGTCACACCGGCACCTCCAGCTCCTCAACCAGCTTATGCTCCACCCGTCAACATCATTAACAATGTCATTACATCTAATGTCAATATGAACCGTATATCTGCTGGGGATGGAGATAATAGGTAAGGTGTTTTTTGTTTTTTTTATGTTTATGGCTCAGCATACATTTGTTAACATTTAAATATGCTGCTATTTGTCAGCAGTATTGAGGAATCTAGTGTATTATGATTGTTTTCCACTGGAATCATTTTCCTTTTTTACACTCGTTTTGTTTTTTATATTTAATTTTAAATAGATATAAAGGAGTCTAGTACTTTCGAATAAGTTGAGCTCTGTTGCTCCCATTTTTTCTCTCCACAAAATGACTTACTGACTTTTTTGTTTTTATTTCTTAATAATGGGTGTATAATCTTATAGTATTAATCATTTGATGCATTCTCTGTTGAAATTTGATTTCTGAACTTTTACTACAACAAAATATTAGACATTAAGTGATAAAAACTGTCAAAAATGTTGGTACCACTATGAAATTTGTAGTGGACATGGTAAATAAGAACCTAAATTTTTGTTTCTCCTCACATTTACTCATGATACAAGTATTTTTTTTTTTACTTAGGTAATGAGTATTATTAATGAAGATGGAGATTTCTATTGTCATTATAGATAATTACATTGATAGTGATATTTGATTTCTATTGTCATTATAGATAATGATTTGATAGTGATATTTGATTCTATTGTCATTATAGATAATGATTTGATAGTGATATTTGATTTCTATTGTCATTATTATAGACAGTACAATTTCCAACACATTTTTAATAGTTATCTTTTCTTTATTAGGAAGCTATTCTGTGTTTTATTTTAAAATAAGTATTGACTACTTTATTAGCTTTGAGCTAATCAAAGATTACAAACTTTGAGGACTGCTCATTACTGAGCTAAGTTCATGTTAAAATATTTGCATTCTAGATTGCAAGATTTCCAGGCTGTTTCTTGAGTATAGCTCAGATTACAAGATTTGAGGGCTGCTCTTTACTGAGCTAAGTTCATATTAAAATATTTGCATTCTAGATTGCAAGATTTCCAGGCTATTTCTTGAGTATAGCTCAGATTACAAGATTTGAGGGCTGCTCTTTACTGAGCTAAGTTCATATTAAAATATTTGCATTCTAGATTGCAAGATTTCCAGGCTATTTCTGATGCAATCCCAAACATTTCCAAGCTGATGAATAGTTTTTCTGACTAATAGTCCCACACTTGTTCATAATAACTTCATTCTTGTTGAAGAAGTCCTATATTCTAATCACTTTGATTTTGACGAAACTCGAGTCTGGTCATAAAGGCAATTGTTAGCTTATTGTAAGTTAAGTGACTGATAAAGAAAGAATAGACTTTAAAATATTTAATACATGCTTGTTTTTAACCTATGATTTGAATTGGAGAGTGCTTTATGTAATTGAACCATTATTTCTATGTTCATTAATTTGATTAGTTGTACCTTATACTTGTGAATGTTGATCAACGCTATATTTTTTTATACTGTGTGCATCTGGCTAATGTATATACTTGTGAATTTTGATCAACGCTATATTTTTTTATACTGTGTGTATCGGGCTAACGTATACTTGTGAATTTTGATCAATGCTATATTTTTTTATACTGTGTGTATCGGGCTAATGTATATTTTTGCAGTATTTGTAAGTTGAGAATGTTTGTAAAGAGAAAGAGGAGTTTAGAGATGAAATATGCCTGAAATTTAGAGCTGCCTTAATTTGAGTTTGCAGAACGGAGCACTCCTTTTATCTTAGATGCTTTTGATCCACTTCAGACTTCAGTAACTACTTTACTCTACCAGATCACATTGGTGTGTAAATCCAGTGTTGTCGTCGAACTTATCAGTAAACATGTTGCTGTAAGTTGATTCCTGTGAATTCCTTTAGAGAGCCAATACAGCAAAAAATTGAGGCTTGAGTTTGTTCTTGAGAATTCACAAAGTTTTGTGAACATTCCTTGTGGTGTGCTGAGTAGTGCACACAAAGTTCTGGACGATTCTCTACATTAGTGCTTTGAAGATTCTGGAACATTTGTGCAACAGGCCTAGAAGGGTTGCATTGGACCATCGACAAATAAGAGAGAGAGTGACTTGTTGCAAACCACTTGATTGTGAACACACACTAGTGACAGCTGCCATCATTTAAAAGGTTATGTACATTGACTATAATTATCTCTCAAACTCCAATCTCATTTCAGTGATGAAAACCATATCTGTGAACTTGATTTTATATATTGTTAATTTGACTGCTGTTGTCTATACTAGGATAAACTGAATGAGTGTCTATCAATTAATCAGACGTTGTGAAGTTACTTAAATGTCAATACTCTTTTGATTATATTCATATTTTGTATATATTAGTCTAGTAATTAATGCATGCATACATTAGTTTTATAGTAGTAGGTACACACTCATTAGTCTTATAGTAATGTACACACATACTAATCTTATAGTAGTGTATGCACACATTAGTCTTATAGTAGTGTAGTGTATGCACACATTAGTCTTATAGTAGTGTAGTGTATGCACACATTAGTCTTATAGTAGTGTAGTGTCTGCACATACTAGTCTTATAGTAGTTTACACACACATCAGTCTGGTAGTGTATATACACATTAGTCTTATAGTAGTGTAGGCACACATTAGTCTTATAGTAGTGTTCATGCATGTTAATCTTATAGTAGTTGTGACATTTGGGCCATGGGCAAATTATGCTCCTTGTTTTTCTATTATTTATTTTTCTATATTAATGATTTGTAATTAATAGTTTCTAGTTATGGCTGATTATGTAATCTGAAATACCCACTAGATACACGCAGTGAAAGATTTAGGTCTAGTTCATTGATCATGCATGGGCAATTGAGATGTATAGAAGGGGGAAGGGGGAAAATAAGGTTGGATGAATGTTGACAGGATACGAAATGCCCTAATATGGATATTTGCATTCTGATCAGTGACGCAAGACAACTTGTGGTTTGATCCAGTCATTCATATATATTTTGCTGATAAACCATGCATTCTCATGCACTGTTCCCACACCATTCATGAAGGGTTGAAATCTGCGTAAATTAGAAGGTTTTGCATGTTCCGAGAGTACTGGCCTTTCTTCCTTATTGTCATGATTTTCTGGTGAAGCAACCCTCGTGTTCACTCTGAAATGCACACCTTGCTGTAGACTCATGATTGCCACGTGATTGGAGGACATTGTCAACACGGGCAAGGAGGTGTTGGTGAGGATAACTAATGACATGACTGGTTATCTCTATCGACGACAGCAGAGTTAAGTTGTACCACATTGTACAATCTATAATTGACAAGATCAACAATAATCAATTAAACAAATGTTGGGACTGTAAATAGACAGTCTTGGTTTACCTGTGTTTTCAGAAATCCAATGCTATTGTTTTCATTTTATTGTTATTATTAAATCTTCTTTATTCTTATTATCTTAAACCCACATTTTAGTTAATTGTTAGTATTGCTGAGAAGTTTTTCCTGGGGGTTCTGAGCCAGAAATATGTGGATGTTATATAAGTCATAATTAATCAAAGGGAAAGATAACGTTGCCAACACAAAATACGTCACCTAATTTGTCTGTCACTATGTTAGACGAATAAGGGTTACAAAGAACGGGTCTGACATAGAGATTGAAGGATAGATTAGACTGCCTGGGCTTAGTCAGTATTAGAGCTAATATAATGATTAATAATTTTGAGTCAGATACTGTGATAGGGTCATTAAATAAAACCTAACATGTGACTCTAGTGTTCACACACAGTCTTATAGTAGTGTACACACACATTAATGTTATAGTTGTGTACACACATTAATCTTATAGAAGTGTAGGCACACATTAGTCTTAAAGTACTGTATACACACACATTAGTCATATAGTATTGTATGCACACATTAGTCTTACAGTATTGTTCACACACATATTTAGCAAAGTGCAAAAGTAAGAGTAGAAACACATTGTCAGATCATATCAACCCAAAAATACATCTGCTTTCTTACTTTTTCCTAATTTTTTTTTAAAAGAAAATATCAATATATTGATTAATGTAATGACCTTCAATATATTGTAAAACTTACTGATTGATAAGTTTTCAGTTAATACAAAAAATTACAGTGCAACTAAAACATAAAGCACTGTAAACAGGGAAGTGAACACAATCCATTCCTAGACTATATTGGCAAGTCTAGGATCCTAACAGAATAGAACAGGTGGAAATATAAAACGGAAAATTGTAAAGTTGGTAAATGAAATAAAAGTATATTATTTACTTAAAATCATTATTTATTGTAACAAAGTGTGTGATCACGTAAATAATTTGTCAGTTGTAACTGACAAAAAATACTTTTTGCCAACATTGCATCAGCATGAGGAATATTTTACTCTCTCTTTCAAAAACTAAAAAAAAAAGAAAACTTTACTAGCAGTAGTTTCTAAATAATTACACCATATTGTTCAGTACATATATAATAAATCAACAAAGAAAATATGTTTCAGATAAATCCTTTTCATATTGTTTGATATATTTACATTAAAGCAATCTCTGTAAAATTAATAGAACATTTATTGATGATGCAATAAAAGCAGGGAGTGTATATGAATAGCATTCACCTTGCTTAACCTTCATAATTATCTATACTCACAGCAACACAACGATCTTTTAAAACTGAAGCTGATATTATTCACAGTACTTGTTTAACAAATGTTATTTTTTTATTGAATGAAAAATTTGTTATTCAGCTGATATTCAGCAACAAAGTCTCAATCTTGCAGATGGTGATATTTGCTTCTAGAACTTGTTTTTTTAGTTTGAGTTAGTTCACTATATATTTTGTGTACAGACATTTGATATTAGATTTAAATTGTCAAAAGAGGAAACAGCTTTTAAGTTTTGTTGTCATTTTGTAATACTTTATCATTGATTCTGAACATTTGCTGATCAAAGTACAATACTTAAACCAGATAAAATTATGGTATTCTTAGGTAATTTTTGCCTTAAGATAGCACATTTTCAGCATTCCTAGAAACATTTTGACTTTATTACCTGAGAGGTTATAACAGATACAAAACTTTAGTTTTTACTGAATAAACTTCTTGTCCTGATGATATATTTAAATGAAAATTAGCACTTTAAAATAAAATGATTTTAATTTATTTATAGCATTTGAAAAGAATCTTTGGATTTCTAGCATACTACGACATTGGTCCCAGATTAATAGATAATGATCAATATGTCTTCCTGATTGGAACCATATGTAGGACAATAAGCAACCTTTATACATCTTCCTGCTGCAATGGTCACAATCAGGAAGATTTGACAAGTTAAAAATTACTTTTACTTATTCGCTGAAGTCTAGGGTCACAAGACTATGTTAATAGTTGAGCCAAACTTAGCTTGTCTAATGTGTCATTTAGCTTGCTAAATGTAACTTAGTTTTTCTAAACTTTATTTAACAAGCTAAATTACTTGACAGTTTTGGTCACCACTAAATACTGAACCTTGCCCTTTATCTCAACAGCCTGAAGTGTCAGTCAGACCCATATTACCACACAATGGTGGTAACTTTTTAGGCAAAAGTTCCTTTTCCACAATGGCTAAGCTCCAAATATCAATTATATTTGTTTTGTTTTTCTATTTTAAACAAATTAATGCTAGATTCATGAATTTTTTTCGACTTAGTGAGCTATTTGCCATCAGTTATAAACTGGGTCTGCTTTTGGGTCTTTAATTCATATGCAAACTTTCTCTTGTATATACTGTTTTCTTTCTTAAACAGGAAAGTATCAGATTTCATTCACAAACCATACCCCACCACCCCTTACCCCTGCAAAGAAAGTGAGGAGTTAATGGAAATTTATGATTTAAACAATCATTTTCATTTACTTATTTCAAATTCTTTAAGCATTTATTAGCTAATTAGGACACACACACACACACACACACATGTGTATATATTTGCATCATATCTTCAAAATAAAAATATCTATTTCATTAGACCAAAATTACCAAATGATTTAGCTTACTGAATAAACGTTTGACAAGCTAAAATGTATATTGAGCAAGTTGGTTGTCATATTTCCAAACTAAAAGTTTGGCTCAACCAATCTACAATTGTGACCTAAACTGTCAGTGAATAAGTTTTGACTTAATTTAGCTTGCTAAAAGTAACTTTAGCATATCAAATTAATATAGCAAGATTGAACAATTTAGCAACATAAAAGTTACATTTAGCAAGCTAAATAGTACTTTTGACAAACAAAGGTTTGGTTAATCTAACTTAAATTATGGCCATTTTAAATAATTAACATGCAACTGTTCAGTGTCATTTGATGCAGGCAGTGACTCCGAACATCAGGCAGACATTTTCAGAAACATTTTGGAATTCTAGATGCAATTGCAATCATAGGTATGGGATATTATGAGAAAATTAACATTTAAGCAAAGCAAACCTGAACTGCTTACTTGTTTAATTTAAATACCAGGAATGTAGAAATTAGAATACTCTGAATTTTTCATCTCATTTCAATGAAAGCGCTAAGTAATAATTTTCATAAGAACATGACCACCCTACCACCCATACCTTGGCATTTTTCATTAAATGTTTCAACAACAAATATCTATAGGCATACAAAGTGCAATGATATAAACAACAATTAGTGAATAACATTTTGATCTAAGGTGGGAGAAAGTATCTCACATTGTTAAAATACCAATTATAATAATCACTGAATTTTGGTTTACAGTCACTGACTTTTTTTATTGATGTCTCAGAATTGTTCAAGAAAACTAGTTCCAAAATAGGAGACACAGAAATCGTATAAAATACACAAGTGTTTCCAGAAAGTGTGCACCATGATGCCCCTGAATACCATAACCAAACTAACATAAATGCACTTGGTAGACATTTTCTGGCTTTGGGTGCTGTGGGAAAAATTCCTGATACACTAGGGTGATGTGAGTGAGAAAGTTTGGAAACACTGAAATACACCACATATTTATAATTTGATAAAGCATCCTTATGCTGCTTACACTGTCATGCCCATCACAATCTAATACTTTTTCTGCAAGGAACTTTTTTTTTTCTGTTTGTGCATAACTTGCAATTGTTTGAGCTTGCTATCAAAATTTGTGCGCCTAATTTAGAAACTGCTATGCAGCATTTTCTAATGAGCTGCACATCCATGCACCTTAGAGGGAACATTGGTCACAATATAAATATTATTTTATTTTCTAGAGTTTTATATTCCACTCAACCAAATTCTGCTATCACTAACAGCAATAAACTGTTTGTGTGTCATAATCAGACATAGTGTTGATGTGAATTGCCATTCTGTAGCAAGTGAGAAGGGAAGATGATTTTGTATGATGAACACTCTTTTACTACTGCTATCTGAAATACACTCCATTTGTCTAATAGCAGCTTAGAATCAGGCTTAGATTTAGTCTTGATGTTAATTGTAATGAGTGCCATTCTCTAGTAGTAGAGTGGTAAAATGTGTTTTTATGTAGTGTGCACTCTTTGCTATCTGAAATATGCTCCATTTGTCTAATAGCAGCTTAGAATCAGGCTTAGATTTAGTCTTGATGCTATTGGTTATTAATTTCATTCTCTAGTGAAGTGATAAAAAGTTATTTTTACATCTCATATCAAATTTAGTCTTGATGCTAATTGTTATTAATTTCATTCTCTAGTGAAGTGATAAAAAGTTATTTTTACATCTCATATCAAATTTAGTCTTGATGTTAATTGTTATTAGTAACAGTCTCTAGTAGGAGGAAAAATGTGACTATGTACAGTTTGCACTATTTTATTGCTGCTCTCAGAAATACTATTTTGTCTAACAACTCATACTAGATTTAGTCTTGATGTTAATTGTTATTAGTACCAATCTATAGTAGAGGCTAAAACTGGGATTTTATACAGTTTGCAATATTTTATTGCTTTGCTGATCTAGAATACTACTTTGTCGAAAGACTCAAATCAAATATCAACAGTTGTCAGGATGTTAATTAAGAGATTAAATGATGTTAATTGTGATTGTTAATCTGTGATTAGTCTGCTAATTTTGAGTCTGAAATACTACTTAAATTCTTTTTGCCTTTTAAATGTGATAACAGCAATCAACTTCCTTATACATAATTGACATTGCCGTGTTGCTGTTTTGTTTTCAAGATAATCATTGTAAAAGTTTATCTTATCAGATTATTATTTTTTGATGGTTATAAGTTGGGGGGGGGGTATTTGACTTTGTTTTAATTATCTACTGACAAGTCAACTCAGCCTCAATGCCTTGAAAGGCATATACACTGTTAAATAAAAACTAAAGGTACAGCGATAATATTTGTTGTCATAATGATGATAACAGTTTACTCTTGTAGTGGTTAAAATACATTTAAATAAAATTGCTATTATATCTAAATTACCTTCTTGTTTTTAACTATAAATTATAGTATTTTGAAAACAAAATTAGTTAATTTTGCTTTGGATTATAATATTCATTTGATGCAGCCGTCTGATTAAAAAAATTTATAACAAATGCAACAGTGTGCATATTTTTTATATTTTTTAAGCCAGTCAGTAATTTTCAATTATATTTTGTCATGTTATTAAACAACTTCCTGTTTTACAGATTGTTTTTCAACATTTCCTTCATTAGATTGCTTTTAAAAATTATTGGAGCATGAAATTTCCATTTATTAGTTATATGTTTCTTGACGAACAGTCAACTGTAGATCTGTTTTGTCAGTATGTTTTATGGAACTACACATCTGTTGACTTGTTTGGTAACTGAATAAGCACTAAGGAATTTCAGTTTTATGTTACATAGTTATTCTTTTCTTTTAGTGAAAGTTTTTATTGTTGTAGGCATTTACAGTATAACTTCTCACAATTTCTTATTGTAAACATAAATTTCAGCACTTATTAGTAGATTATTGTATTTGTAAATAAAACCAAAGACATTAGATAATTACTAAAGTATAATTTATATACATATATCTGTATTTTACCATTTAAAAATAAATAGGAAAGCACCATTTGGATTTTTAAAAGTCTTAGTCCTAATTTAGTGTATAACTAGGTCAGAGATCCTAACAGTAACAGCCTGGGTAGTACTACAACAACAACAAAAATAGTGGGACAAAATATTTTCTGTTTAGGCTTGAAGGCTTGTTATGATTTAAAGCCAAGTATCTTTTCCGTTTGAGTTGTAAGTAATGTAAATGTTTTATTGTTTAGTGCATAGCTTGTTATGATTTAAAAATCCATAAGTGTCTATTCTCTTTTAGTTGTAAGCACTTTAAATGTAAGACTGCATAGAAAAAATGTCCAGGGATTCATTTTTAACAATTTTTTTCCACTTCACCCAGCAGTTTTTCCTCTTGAAATAGGTCATTTGCATTCTTTTGATACAGTAGAACTTTAGGTTAAAGTAATTTCTTTGTGAACATTATCTCTTTTCCACTATACCACAGTTTCTCTTTATTTTAGAAAGGCAAATTTTGCATTCTTTTGTTACAGTTGAATTTTAGTTTTAACTAATTTCTTTGTGAACATTATCTCTTTTCCACTACACCAGTTTCTCTTTATTCCAGACAGGCAGATTTGGCAGTCATTTGCCATAGTGCAAGTTACTTTCCATGTACTAATGAAGTTGTTTAGCAGCTCTATATTCAGTGTTCTGTTTGCATACATGATTCTTGATTTTCTTAGTTCGGTTAATTAATTTTGCAGGAGGTAGAGCATCTAATTTGGAAATTTGCATTGATGCCTATAATTCACCATTGCCTGTGCACTTAATTTAGCTGTGTGTATATATGGTGTTCATCACTCATCTTGTGTGTACTTCCTTCTTTGAAAAGTTGATGTTAGAATTACGAGCAGTGTGTGTGTACTTCCTTCTTATGATAGTTAATGTTAGAATTATGGGCAGTACATGAGTCATTAAGTATGTGTGTGTGTGTGCCTTCTATTGTTCATTGGTTTGAATCGTATCTTGCTAATTCTCTGTTTAATTTATCTATAGTTCTCGGGTCATTTTTCCTTTCTTGAAAAGAGGTTAATATTTTTACGTATGCCTTGAATTCATTTTTAATGTTTGGCAAAGAGGTTATTAAATATTAGAATTCATTTTTTAATGTTTGGCAAATAGGTTATTAAATGCTAGAATTCATTTTTTAATGTTTGGCAAGTAGGTTATTAAATGCTAGAATTCATTTTTTAATGTTTGGCAAGTAGGTTATTAAATGCTAGAATTCATTTTTTAATGTTTGGCAAATAGATTGTTAAATGCTACTCACAGCTTCATTGTTTCTTGTAATTATTGTGTAGATTAGTGGTGTGGCACAAGTTTTAAATTAGATTGTTGTTGTAGGGACAGAGGAGTACAACTGCCTGAGGCAATGATATATTGTGAAAGACAGTTAAAGTAAAATAAATAAAAATATTATTTACAATGGAACTGGAAGAATTGCACATTTATTCATTCTCATGGCTTCAGTCATCTAGTGTTATTACTGTAGCAGTTTAACAAAGATGTCTTTGTTCTTTTATATTATGACTCATATAAGATAAGGTGCTGTATGTGTGTGAGAGAGAGTGAGTGAAATTTTGTGTGACAAAATATATAATCCCTTAATCATTGAAAATCATATATTAATTATGTAACTGTTTTACTATTCTGTTTGGAGATGGGGAAGTTGTATATGTGTGTGAAAATATATCTTTCAAGTAGGCACAAGCTGTATTATCTCATCCCAAGCTCATCATCCTAGTCAAGCTATTTCATTTTGGGGAAAAAACACTTTTAATTATTTTTTCTTTTTACTATTAATATTTTAGTTTAAAATTTAATCACTAGATATGCAGCTAATTGATTTTCATATTTTCCTCTGTTGCTTGATGTATTTAATTAATTTTTATGTTTTATTTCATGTCTGTCACTGTTATACTCATAATTTATTCACTTAGTTGTATGAAATAAAATTTAGAGACCCTCAAAATGTTTGTCATTACTTTTATTGACGTGTACCTTCTTGCTGAATTTCTCCTCTAGTTGTTTAATTCTTAGCACTACTGCAACTATCTCTGGTAATTAAAAGGCAGACACCTCTCTTCACACATTCATTTAATTATTAGTGTAACTACAACTATCTCTGGTAATTAAAAGGCAGACACCTCTCTTCACACTTCCAAGGCCTTTGTTATCAAGATATTTGTAAAATATAAATTTATTTAAAGTCTCTTTCTATGTCCACAAGACATACTAATAAAAATTATTTATCTGAATACTCTGAACTAGCTGTATTCCAGGGATCTGTAAATAATTAATAATACTTTAATATACAGTATCCAGAAATCATTAGAGCCTAGTCTCAGAAATGCTGATTTTCTATAGAGTGACTATAGATTTCTGTGAGTATGTGCCTTTTGCACGTGTTTCATGGACAGAACAAACATACCATGTATCATTGAAGTGTAGCATTTACCAAATAGCAGATAAAATTACAAGTTTCACAGAATAAATGTTTTTAAGATTTAAAAAGTCTAAATTGAATATTTGATCCTTTCATTGAATTTAAGAAAATGAATAAAAATATGTGATTGATTACCAACATTTCAGTGTTACAGATATTACCAAAATAGTTCTAGTCTGCTTTCCTTGGTCACTATTTTAAAATATTTTAATTTCATTAGTTTTGTGTTATTCATATGTATATAAAAACAATTATATATCTGATTGTTTAAAACTAGTGTTTTATGCATCAGACATATTGTAACAGTTGTCTGAATATTTCAAACTAGCTTTATATCTTCAAAACGGGTATGCTGCCAGTCATGTATCAGGATGTTTAAAATGCTTTTTGTTCTTGAGACAACTAGCTTTGCGTTCTTGAAGCATATATAAAAACAATTTTTTATATCTGACTGCATTAAACTTTTTCTTCTCCGTATGTGCTGAAAGTGAAAACTGATTTCTTTTCTTGTAACTATTAGTGAATTATGGATGAAACTCAAGGGAAGTAAACATTTTATTCATGAAATCAGCCAGACTCACAGAACTTCCTCTTAATCTGTGGCTGTTTCCTGAAGATTATATTAAATGAAAGGCATACATGAATAAATACCCTCTCTCTCTCTCTCTCTCAACTGAATGTAGATGGGAGTGCAAACTATTAGTTGTAAGAATATAAATATAAAAATAAAATGACAAGTGACAAAAGTTAAATAGAAGTAATGCATTCAATAAATCTGTTCACAAACCTGTTACTGAATTAGTATTACACAATTGCTTTATTAACCAATTTATTTTTCACATATTATAATTTCCATTTTTTTAAAAATTATTTGTATGGCAAAATCTGTGAAAAGAATAAAAAAATTATTTAAAAGACTATATAATTTGATTCATCAGTCTCATTAATTTATATCAGTTATCACCAACCCTTTGTCTTTTATTTTTATGTGATGTTCAGTCCTGTAATGTTATTTATTTATTCATCTCACTTTTATCACTAGACTTGTTAATGGTTTTAATTTGCATCAGTTATTACCATATTCAGTTAAGTTCTATAATTTTTAATTCACTTATCATGAATCTTGTTTAGTGTCATTAACTTTTCAGTTATCTTGCAAGTCATAAGTGTCATTAAGTTGTATTTTTATATCTAATTTGTAGTCTGAATTTGCACATTGGTTATCACCAGTCTCAATTATTTTATTTCAGTTTGCAGGATGATTTTCAGACACATCGAAGACAGATGTCTGGGAGTGAAGGAGGTATAATTGTTTCATTTTATATTTTTATTTTCTTTCATTTGTTTGCCCAGTGCAGTTCTAGTAACTAGTAGCTGTAAATTTATTATAGTTGAGCTTCTATAGTCTGAATTATAATAGATTATTTTCATAAATTATTTTAATACTCCTTTAAATACTTTTTAAAGATTAAATATTCATTGGAAAAGGGTTGATACAATTTATAGTCATATTGAAAAGGTTACAGTACAAGAAAAGCTTCTATTATATTCCCAATTACTGTGCGCTTCTATTCGAGCACTTACTTCACTGGTTTTGTCAGGCATGCTAAGTGGGCTAACTTGTATTGCTTTGCACTGAGCTATTAAGATGATAGGTATGTGAGTTTTGTTTTTTAATTTTACTTTCTTTCACCGAGTAAATGTCTTATTTTTATTTTTACAGAAATGATAAACAAGTACTTATGTGTAAAAAAAAAAATTATAAAGTTAGAGATATTTCTTATTACCTAGAAACTTTCATTGGTTTGTTTTATACATTTAGTTGTTTCTTTTACTCCAGTCAATCACATAAATTTCATTCATATGTAAATTGGTAGATAGATGAGTAGTGAGTGAGAGATTAACAGATTAATATTTTATTATTCACCTCCTAGACTGCATCACGTGAAAATAGAGGCTTTTTTTTTTTTTAATAACCATTCTCCTAAAATTATGCTATCAGAAAAAACGTGTAATTTACTAGTCTTATCCTTAGTGCTAGATATTGGTTCAGAGAGGTGATCAACACTGTACATTAAAAATTAATAGTGAGGATCTACAATTATATAACTATGTGTTGTTTTGTTTCACCGTTTTAAAATAATAATAGTGCAAAATTAATTTTATAATTTGGCAGTTTTTTGCCGAGGATAAATGACCTTGTAGAACACTGAAGAAACAATAATCTGGCCTATGTATATGTTGAAGGATGGCACTCGTAATAGTGTCCCTATTTATGACTGCTAAGCACTTGCATTATATCGCTGATTTGCTCCATAATTGCCAGTTTTGTAGCCGTTAAAACGTTATTTAAAACGTTATTTTATGAAGTTTGTAAAACCACATAACTTTCAGTATATGTCTGAGCTGTGACTACTCATGTACTGCCACCAAATATCTCATTTTAATAGATCTTGATTGTTTCTATTCATAAATTCCTATCTTCATTTCTGCTTCGGCAAGCATTTTTAATTTTAGGTGGTGCATGAGTATTTACTAGTGCAAAATGCTGTATCTAAATCACTTTAAATTAAATTAAGGTTAGTAATCCATCCATTCATTAAAACTCTTTTCCAGATATTTTTCAATCCATATGTTAAAATTGTAAGACCTTGTTTGATCATTTTACCTTTAAGACTATCTTCCAAGTTGTAGTTTTGTTTAGTATGGGCTCTTGGTAAGTATCCCACAAATAACAATACATTTTTTACAACTCGATATATTTTTCATATAATATATTTGTTTTTAAAGTAAACTTTTTCATTGACTTAATTTTAAATTCACTCATTCACATATAAAAGGTTTGTGACAAATAATTTTGAAATTTGAAACACTTTTCAATAACATTTTGTCTTAACAGATTTGATAACAGTTTATAGTTTTCTTATAGTTTATAGACAACAGTTTATAGTTTTCTTTAACAGATTTGATAAATTAAAGACAACAGCAGTTTAATGTCCCTATAATGTATGTACAAATAGTTCTAAATAAATGAGCGTTATATTTAATAATGAAAACAAAATTCAGTTTGACAAATTCCTCTTTTAACTAATTTACAGCTTGCTTGACAGGAACAATTTTCTCTTTGTATTTCCTATTTTTACAAAAAATATACAACATTTTTAATCATTATTTGTTATTATGTGCTTAAAGTTGGCTATTATGATTATCATTTATCATTTCCTACTCACCTATACACGATATGTGTTAGCATTTGAGGTTTTCATTTGTTTTTGCCTATGTCTCATGAGTATGTGGCTGGCAGTTGTGGTTTTCATTTGCTATTATCTATGTCAAAGGAATTTATGAACCACCACCCAGCAGCATTGGTCCATCCAAAGTTCCAGCACCACCACCTCCTGTTCCTCCAATGCCAGCAGCAGCACCTCCTGCACCTCCAGCTCCAATGGCTCCTCCTGCTCCCCCAGCTCCCCCTCCTCCACCCTCTGCTGGGGCACCTCCACCACCACCTCCTGCTCCTCCTGCACCCTCATCTGGAGGATCTACAGCCAATACTGGAGGTCTGGCAGCTGCTCTACAGAGCGCTAAGCTGCGCCGTACTGAGCGTGTATGTAGACTTTGAACCTTCCTCTTTGAAAGACAGAGAGTTTGATGTAGGTGTTTCTTTTTAACTTTTATTTGCACTCTTCACTGTCAAACTGAGCATCCTTGTTTTTTAAAGATGATTTTGATTTCTTTAAGAGTGCAGAAAAATAGAAATGACTTTGTTCTTCAAAACCTTGGGGTTGATTTTCTAGTATATACATTAACCATGCTAGTAGCTTAAGCATTGATCACTGCACTCAAAATGTGGACACTGATATATATATATACATTAACCATGCTAGTAGCTTAAGCATTGATCACTGCACTCAAAGTGTTGACACTGAAATATACTTTAACCATACTAGTAGCTTTAAGCACTGATCACAGCACTCAAAAGTGTGGACACTGAAATATTCATTAACCATGCTAGTAGCTTAAGCATTGATCACACCACAGTGTGGACATCAAGAAGACCTTGTAACAGTGTGTGGTGCGTAGAAAGCAGTGCTGCTGCATCATACTCAGGAAAGGTAAAGAGGTAAAATGATCATGATAAACAAACTTCAAGAAAAGTTAACTGATGTCTTTAGCTGAGAAGGTAAAAAGACTGGCAGATAGTGTTATTGTCTTGGCCGTTTAATTTGCTCAGATTACAAACCATAACACTTGAATTATATTTTCCTATTGTAATTTTTGCTCTAAGTGTTGTTTCAAATGTTTTGCTGTTCTCCTACCACTACCCCACACTTTACCAGATAACTGGGAGTCAACCGGAGATGTTTTGCTGCACTTTGTTTCAAAGTCTTATGTGAAACATTGTGTCCAATCTGCCATTTCTCAAATTATCAGAAAAATGATAATAAAAGAAATTTAATAAAGTGCCTAATTATATATTAATTTTACATAATGAAAGTGCTCTAGAAATTATTACACATAAAATACACAAGTCTGTATTCAGATCACTTAAACACATAAGAAAACTAAAGATACTATAACCAAGTAAAATGATGTCCATATGCACACTGACAATTTAGGACAGATAACTGTGTGTACAAAAGAAATATAAGTATAATGACAATATTATATTTGTTACAAAAGAGATATAAGTACTATTCATTTCCTTCTGAACATGTGCTCACTGATCAAGGGACTTAATATATAGATAAACTACATGTACATGTATATTCATTTCCTTCTGAACATGTGCTTACTGTTCACGGGACTTGCAGTTTAGTTTTGTGAGGATGACTTCTCTGTCTTTCTATTTATTATTCTTCTCTAACAAAGTTTTTCAATTATCAGAAGGAAAATATATTTTTTATTTTAAGTTGTTAGAATACTTTCTGAATAACCCAACTATAATTTTTCTCCCTCCCTATAAAGAATGTGTGTGTTGAGTTTACTAGAAGACTTTTGGGAGCAAGTTTGTAGGTAGTAATCATTTCATATTTTGTAGAAAAATATTAGCTATTTATCTACTGTTTGGCATTGGGGAGGACTGTTTTCCATGCATACTTTACTTGCACCTCTAATAGGTTATCTTTTTAGAAAAATAAATTGCACTTTTTAAATTTGTGTCTAAATTACCTACATTGCTGGTAACATAATTTATGTACTTACTTTCTCAATCAGTTGCCTGCAGTTTCATTCATTTTTGTAGAGATGATTTTGAAATGATTTAGAAATTCACTTTTTTCCTACAGCCTGAAGATACTGGTAGTGTTGGCCATGTAGTGGAACAAGGATCCGGAACTCTTGGTCGTTCTAGTGGTACCACTGCTGTTGCTGCTGCTGCTAGTAGTAGTAGTAGTGGAGGTGGGATGGACAATATGATGAGTGAAATGCAGAAAAAACTTGCAGCTCGTCGTGCAAAAGCAGAAAATACTGGACAGGTGAAGCAAATGCATGTATAAGAATTTATTAAGTAAACTTTTTATCATCATCTTTCATAAATCTCGTTATAGTCATCTTATTTAATGTACACCAATTTATTAAGTAAACATTTTATTGACATCTTTCATAAAGTTCTTCAAAGTAATCCAATATAATGTATGAGGTCCAGTTCTCAATTTGCAGTCACCTAGATCAAAAATAAATCAGTCATATTGTTACGTTCAGCATAGTGCCTCTCTTGATGCCTTTCGTGTCTTTTTGAGCTGGGTGGCACCTTTGGATGTAGGTAGACATAAATCAAAAATTAAATATAATATCTGATGTGGTCAAGCCTTTATAATATCTAATTTGGTCTTGTTAAGCTATTATAAATAAGTGGTCAGTTTTGGTCAAACTATTTTATATATGTAGTTTATGGTCTGGTCAAAATATGTTATGATGTCTGGTCCAGCTATATTATGTATTTAATAGGTTATGTTGAAATATGTGGTCTGATGTGTGCTGGTCAAACAGGATGCGGAGCCCCAGACACCAGTACTGGCTGGATCAAGCTCTTCACCTGATGTACGACGACCATGGGATAAACAAACTCCTGCTAGTGCAGCACAAGTTAATGGGTCTCAGTCCCAATCACCCAAACTGATTAGAAAGTAAGTTAGTTAACTTATGAAATTTACTTTTAATTTAGATAATAACTTATTATTATTAAACAACTAATATTATTTTGAGCATGGCTTTTGAAAAAAATTAATTTGTTACAAATTTACTCTTGCCTAGAGCTATGGATTTGCCTCAGTTTCTAAGGCATAACTTTCTACATTACAGTGCTTGCTACAATAAGCATCTCAGAACTTTGGCTTTATTGGTATCTGTTCACATAAAACTAATTTGGTTTAAAATGTCTTTAAGTTTTTCAGTACTTGCATTGAAATTTGGCAATAAACCTACAAAGATTGTTAAATGGGCACATTAACATGCAGTGGTATGTTAAGTAGAGAAATAAACATGCAAAGGTATGTTAACTAAGCAAATAAACATGCATTGGTATGTTAACTAGGCAAATAAACATGCAAAGGTATGATAACTAGGTATATAAACATGCAAAGGTATGTTAGGTATGATAACTGGGCACATGAACATGCAGAGTATGATAACTAGGTATATAAACATGCAAAGGTAGGTTAACTGTGCACATAAACATGCAAAGATTTGATAACTGTCACATGTTTATTGGTGCTATCCATTTGCTCTTTTATTATAATAGTAAAAATGTTTTCAGATTTACTTCATTCATCTTTTACAAGCACTATCAGTTAATCTTTTTTTGACATAATACATGTATTGTTTTATACCTATATATATGATAAAATGGTTATGGATATATGCAGGCTTAAGTAAAATACTGGGCAGAATTCATCATACTGTTTCTGTTGTATACCTTAGTGCCTTAGAATCAAGATAGGCTTCATAACATCACACTATTCCATAAGAGAGCTCACCAATGATCCAAAAACTACAAAAATTTTCTATTTAAAATCAAGTGCATGTACACAGATCATGGCTTCTACATGATTGGGTGATTTCACATTTCAGTTTTAGATTTTAGGCTGTAGTAAATGTATATTGAATTTGGAGTTGCATTGCACTGTGTGGTTCGTTCTTATTTTGCAGTGCCTCCCCAGAAGAGAACAGACTCTAATTCTCTCTTCTTTTATCTCTTTCTCTCTCTCCCATTGTCACATTCTCTCTTTTCCCTTAATATCAGTCTATCACTTCTTCATTTCCTTCTTTCATTTATTTATTTCTCTCCCTCTCTCTGTAAAGTTTTTCATTCTCCCTTTGACCTTTCCTTATGTGATTTTTATGTGTCAATATTTCATCTCTTGACTCTTTGTCTGTCTGTCCGAATGTTCCCTTTTTCTTTTCCCACTTTCTTTTTGTGGTTTTCTCTCAAACACTCTTTCTTCTTTTATTCCTATCTATCTCTTTCATTTTCTTTCACTTTCCTCCCATTTTCTTCTATATTTCTCTCTTTTTTTTTTTACTCCATCTCTTTCTTTTTTTCTCTATTTTCTCTCTTACTTTTTCATTCTTTGTTTCTCTGTCTCTTGCTTACTTTATCTCTTTCTCTCATTTCTCTCTTTTTCTCTCTATATTTTCTGTCCCTTTCTCTCCCTAAACCATATATGCCAGCTTATTTTTTCTGTAATGTCTCAGTCTTTGGAATCTTATTTTTTGTAATTTCTCATCAGTCCTTGGCATTTTACTTGGTTGTTCTCAATTTTTTTTTAATGCAATTTATGTTCACTGTTGATTAATGAAACTGAAAATTCTGAGCACTTATTGACAGTTCAAAATTATGTTTATTTAGTAATGATTGCAGTTGAAACTATTAAGGTCTGATCTTTAAAAGAAAACAAAAAGAAATCCCATGTATTCTTATTTATATATCCTAGTCATAAATTATGCTTTGCAATAGGCATATTTATTGCCACAAATATTAAATTACATACAAATCTTTTTCTAGTTATTTATGCACACATGTTCCTGCCTGTCCAATCCTTATTAACACATTTGTGACTGTTTCACAAGGAACGTGTCAGTACCTGGTCCGGAGGCAATGGGGCCAGTGAATGGGGGTGGGGGGAGTGAACTGGATAATCTCAAACAGGAGATTCTAACAGAGATGCGGCGTGAGATGCAACGCATGAAAATAGAAATTATTGAAGGTCAGTTTTAATCATTGTAGACTTCTTTTCATTAGCACTCACACTGATTAGTTGGCCTTTTACATTTATTTATATATATATATTTTGTATTCAGTTTAAAAGTCAGAATGCTTTATCATCCAACCATTTAGTTTTAATAGACTTAATTTTTGCAGAATTTATATTGGCTGATCCCGCCCTCCCCCCCCCCCCCCCCACCAATGCTTGTCTGTCTATCCCTACCTATCTCTCTATATCTCTGGAACCAATTGGTTTGAGTCTTCATATGTCTTTATGTGTTCTTGGGTTTTTTTGTTATATTTTTTAAAATCTTAAATGACCCTGCTAAGCTCTCCATTATAGTTGACCTTGCTGAGTTAGTTCATCTTAGATCACCCTGCTCTCTTCCATATATTGCTTTAGATGACCCAGCTGTGCTATCAACTCTTTTGATCATGTTTTGAATATTTCAGAGCAGCTTGATTTGTTGTTTATTTTCATTTGGACGTGGTTTTGGGTTTTTTATTTTATTTTTTGGGGAGGGGGGAGGGTAGTTGCTTTCAATGAAAGCAATTTTTGAAATAATAATAAAGTCTTAATTGGGCCCATTTTCTATAAATGCCGTAAAATATTGAGACAGTTATGTGGCACATTCCAAGTTCTAGATTAATTAACTGTCAATCTCTATCTGAATAATTATCCTTAAATTACACACAGATAAGATTCTTCCACTCAGCCAATCAATCAGTCACCGACAGGGTCTTGGTCTTGCGGTCGAGAGTGACTAAGTCAGACCTTGAAAGTTCTACCTACTGGTTGTCTCCCCTATCAAGCGTTACTTATCTTAGAATAACAGATTCTACAGCTAGAATAACAGATTCTACAGCTCTATCTTGTCCGTCAATCTGTCTTCTAGCCCCCCACACATCTCTCATTCCAATAGCAGGAACTACTCTAAAGCATATATGTGACCGACTTTCCGTATGTCATCTGGCTACACCCCCATCTGCTATCTATATATGCCCCTCTCTTACTCAATAAAAAGAGTGAATAGTTTTTAAAATTTAAGAAATTTTATTAAAGAAATAGAATAATAAAATTAACTTGTTTTCAATGTTGATAAAACCACACCAAGGTAATAATACAGATTTCAGAATTCAAATGCTTCTCTCATAAATTCAACAATTAGAAAGAATAAGAAAATTAGTCGGGAAAAATTTGAAGTTGATCTCCCTTCAAACAAAATAAGTTATAATGCAAGCACCATTAAAGCATGATTTTTAGACCATTTTGTCACAAAACTTCCATGACAGCAAGTGAGTTTGACCTAAATATCTTTTGAGATGTTAAGAGTTAAATTTTCAAAGCCAAAAGAAACCCCAATAATAAAAGGGGGATTATTAGAGGGTTTGCTTATAAACTTATGGACAAAGGGATAAATGGGCTAGTAAGAACCATTGAAGTACAAATAATCATTTCTTGAAAAGTGTTAACGTAGATTTTTCATTTACAGGCAGTATCTTGAATGGTTTAATATGACTTATAGAGTCTTTGATTTGGAACTTTGAAGATTATATCAGGCTTTCTAGAGATACTAGAACTAATACTTATGAGCAGGTCTCGGAGTTGATCTTTATCAGTCATCTCATTTGTTCCTGGAGAACTTAATTCATATGTTATACTAGGTTTGTAGTGCCATTTAATGAATCTATACGAAATGGATTCTGAGCTTGATTTATTTATTGAACCCATATCTGTAAAGTTTCACCTGCATAAATATTTTTTCTTTACTAATCTGAATCTCTACAGTTTCGCTCAAACAGTTATAAATGCTTTAACAATAATATACAGTATACACAGTTTTTCACTTAAAGAATAATTCTACCAGGTTTCAACTATTTCAGTTGAAAAGTTTTGTCTTTTTATAATTTTTTTTTTATTTTGTTTGTTTGTTTGTTGTGTTTTGTTAAATAAATTTTAATTCCTTGTGAATTTTATAAAGAAGTTTCTTGTTTATGTACATTTTATTTATTTACTTATATTGTGATATGGAATGGAAAGGTATGTCCAACTGTTGGTTTCCCATGTGTATTTTATATTCAGTATGTTCATTTAATACATATTTTAAATTGCAGAGTTGTAACAAGAATGGGTGCTTTGCATTTTTGTTGCATGTTTTAAATATTCAAACTGTTATGTTTTTTTGTTTGCAGCAATCCGACAAGAGCTGGGTCATAGGTAACTGGCATTCCCCTCAAGAAAAGCTGGCTATTATCTGGCACATTCTTGTGCAGTAATGATTGTAGTGTTTTGTCTTGCTGTTTGCTACCACCAGTCTGGATGAAAACACAAAACAAAACAGACATTATATCCAGTGACTGAAAATATTATGCCAAAATGCAGCCTTCAGTAATGATTTCTTTGTTGTGTCTTACAGTGAGATCAGTCTGTATTTAAATATTTCTGCACCAAACCTTTGTCCTGGGTCTTTTCTGTAAGTTATATGCTGATTTTATTTAGTTTCATTATAAAAATCTGCTTTACTTCATCATTGCCAGGATTGTAAAACTTTTTAAAAATTTGTTAGAAGTTTACAGAGTTTATATATATATATATATTAATACACTATCTACACAGAACTTGAATTAAATAATAAAAATAACTGAAGTGTGATGATAGTCAACAAGTTTTTGGTAGAGTTATCTCCTCTTGTATGATTTCGCTACACCCACCCCTAATTGTTTCTCTTTTGATTTAGATTCATATATATGTTATGGTTATGGCAGTGAAGGGGTTAAAGGTAAAGTGTACTTTCATTTGTTCTGATTCAAGATAAATTAAAGTTACTAACATTTCCGAAACTTTACTGCATGCATTTTGTTTTTCAGTTCAAGATGGTGTTCTCAAAGTAATTTGTTTTAGCCCCTTTGAGTAACTAGTCTTGATTACGCTCATACACCAGTGGTGAATCTTTAATTCGTTCACTTGTATCAAGAATATATCATATATAATCTACTTGTTTGAAAGAATAATTTTCATATCCATTTCTTTTTTTCAGCATCAAATTATATTCAAACAGTGTACCAATAAGGTATTTATATATTACATGCAATCAAATTTTCATTTGATTGTTTCTAACTTCCTGATGCTAACTGATTGTTTTTGTATATTTTCTGTATTATGATTACTATGTTATCATATGCAAACAATTTCTGAATTCAAAACTAGCATCATTAATCTCTTGAGCTCCAAGACATGCACCTTGGACAAGCACACCCAGAGAAGACAAACAATAGCTTCTGAAGTACATAGCCGTTGAGACTGATCTCTAAAGCTCTTATCTAATAGCACATCCAAAACAATAATCTAAGAGTTCAGATCAAAAGAAAAAACTCTTGGACTATGCCCAAAAGACAGACTTTGATTAACCTCTTGATTTTAAGAGATAGATCACCCTTATGTAACAAAAAGACAAATTTGAGTTGTTGTTTTTTTTTAAAATCTGAATGTTGAAAAGTACCATTTATATAATAACAGAATATAATAAATTTAAATCTTATGCATTCTGCTTGAAGTTTTGATTACAATACAACATTGTTCTTGTGAAATTGTGCTCTTGGGAAGGTCTGAGAGAGAAGAGTCCAAAGCATTTGATGCTTTTAGTACTCTTAGCAATTCATCAAGATAAACAGGATCAGTGTGTTGGTCATGTGTGCTCGGGATCAAAATTGTATGAGGAAATGAACGATTTTATTTAATTATTTGTAATTACTAATTGGACTAAGTACAAAGAATTTTTTTTTTTAGTGTTTACACTGCATTATATGCTGTTTGTATTTATGTAAATTTTGCTATACTGTTGTATTACTGGGTTATGTTTTTGTCTTAAGTTTTTTAAGACAAGCATTTTTTCCTTACAGATCTGGCACAAGCTGTCTTCAGCCAGCTTGTTCATCTGAATCAAAAGATATCAGATCAAGTAAAATTAACAAATAAAGAGGAAATTCTTGTTTTCTTTAAATGTTCAGATATCATCAGGACTTCACTTTTCTTAACATTTTCTTTATTTGAGAGTAATTTTAAAGAGCAATTTATCAATACATATTTTAGACATTAAATCACTGACATAATGTTTTGAAGCCATAAAAATGGATTCAGTATGTTGTATTGAAAATATAATAAAATAATTTAAAATACAGAAAATGTGTATGTACTCATCAAAACTTCAGAGCTTGTTCATCTGAATCAAAAGATATCAGATCAAGTAAAATTAACAAATAAAGAGGAAATTCTTGTTTTCTTTGAATGTTCAGATATCATCAGGACTTCACTTTTCTTAACATTTTCTTTCTTTATTTGAGAGAGTAATTTTAAAGAGCAATTTATCAATACATATTTTAGACATTAAATCACTAACATAATGTTTTGAAGCCATAAAAATGGATTCAGTATGTTGTATTGAAAATATAATAAAATAATTTAAAATACAGAAAATGTGTATGTACTCATCAAAACTTGGAAACATTGTCGCTAGTAATTATTGCACTATTTAAGTTCTTGTGATATTAACTCATTTTAAAACTGATAAAAGTTGATAAAGAAAATTACAGTGTACATCTTGTTGCTTTAGTTAGTGGTTTGTTTACTGGCTCATATGTGCTTTTTTGAGATATTGACTCGTGCAAGTCTTCTGGCCTTTCCTAATAAGTGAAATACAGTTATTATTAAATTTCATTATTTTTCTTACTTAGTATGATTTCAAGCAAGGCTTGTCATTTGTATAATAAATAATTTTAGTCTGCTAGATTTGAATTGCAGATAATTGTTTATTGTTTGAATTATTTTATGCTTTCTGTATAGTTTATTACTAAGGCTTTGTTATTGCAGTTTTTAGTGCTTCTAAACCATTCAATTTTTTAAAATGTAATTTACTGTTTTTCTCACTCACATCTACATTTTCTTCAAATATTCTTGAGGGCCAATTTTGCTCAATTCATGATTTCAGCAGTATCTCACCTTATGCCTCCCAGACTTTTGAATACAACTCTTTATTCTAGCTGTCTAGTGTTTTTCTGTTTACATATATATCTCTTACATGTGTTCCGATATGTCTATCTACTTGCCTACCTATATGTCTGTCAACATTCCTACCTAAATACCTGTATATATGTGTGCTATCTGTCACCTTACTTGTGTTTGCCTATATGTTTCTGTTAATGCCTTTGAGTTTCTCTACATGCCTACCTAAATGTCTTTCTACATACCTATCTATATGCTTCTTAAATTTCTCCCAGTCTTTTGGAACTCAAGGTTTTCTATTTGTCTCACTATCTAAAACTATCTCTCTCTCTCTTCCTATGTGTCTCTATATGTCCACCTACATATATCTACCTTATCTCTCCCAGTGATTTGAATGCAATATTTTCTCAGCAAATGTCTATCTACACATCACCCTACATGCCTTCATCTATGCCGACTTTATCTCTCCCAGTAGTTTGAATGCAAGGATTCTGACTACACATTTACTTACATGCCTACCTATGTCTTTTGGAATGCTAGGTTTTCTTTCCATTTGTTTCATCATTGGTCGACCTACCTATATAACATTTACATGCATACCTTACATTCCTGTCTGTATCCTCTCTGTCCATGCATTAATTTCTCTTTCTCTCTGTATGCAAGAGTTTTTGCACAAACGCCCATGCATTACATGTGATTGTATTATAGATATTGTCATTATCAATCAAGATTGCTTTGCTTTTATTATTGTTGCTCAACTGCTGTGCATTTTATATTTTACTAATGTTAATGTTTTGTGTTTATTTGACTCTTGCATAAATATTGAGTCATTGGGCACAGTGCTTTGTATTTTTGTCTCTCTAGCTGTCTTTTCTGTGGGCTCATTGAAAAACCACACGATGAATTTCAATTTTTCACCAGGACAGTATTGTTTGGGTTTTTTTAGATTGGCTGTTTAATGTTTTATTTTAATCTATATTTTGTGACTCATTCCTTGCTTTAATTAAAGCATAAAGATAAAATTTAATATTTATCATAAAGGCGATCGGACAGTTGCTTTTAAGTGTGGCTAAATCTGATAAGAATGAAATTGAATTTTTTTAATGCAATTTTAGTGTGCATCTGTTTAACCAAAGATTTTATGTGAACCCTGCTTTACATTTTTAGGTGTTGTACCACACTAGCTTAATTTTCTTTCTTGCTTTCATTCTATCTTTAATTTTTTGTTTCTTTCTTTTCCATCTGTCTGTGGTTGCTCACTACTGACAGTTTCTGTTCAACATGATTTGGTTATTTGCCTGGAACTGGCTCTTGTTTCTTGTTCCATTTCTGAGTAAGATCAGTGCATTTGTACTAAATTGTCCACTCACACAGTAGTCCCTTAGTCACTTCTGCATTCTTGTCCATGTACATAGAATCCTTAGTCTGTTCTGCATTCCTGTCCGTGTTCACAGAGTCCCTTAGTCAGTTCCACATTTCTGTCTGCTAATACCCAGAATTTGTCCCATATCACAAACCAGTAGCCCTGTGTATCTAGTGCATACACACATTAGCCCTTATCTGACCCACATTTTTGTCCACATACATACTAGTCTTTAATCTGTGCCAACATCGTCTACATTCAGCAGCCCATAATCTGTCCCACATACCTATCCGTATATACAGTAGCCCTTAATTTGTCCCCTATTTCTATGTATACAGTGGCCCTTAATCTGTTCCTCATTTCTGTGTATATATATATATACAGTGGCCCTTAATCTGCCCCACTGTTCTGTTCATATATATATATAGTGACCTTTAATCCATCAACTTTCTGTCCATATATACAGTGACCTTACATTTCTGGACATGTATACAGTGACCTTTAATGTCATATTTCTGGACATATAGTGACCTTGAATCTGTCACATTTCTGGCATATGTACAGTGACCTTTAATGTCACATTTCTCGACATATATACGTTGACCTCTAATTTGTCACATTTTTGGCCATGCATACAGTGAATCTTAAATGTCTCACATTTCTATCCATGTAAACAATGGCCCTATCATTTGCTTCTCTCCTAATAGAGAAAAGTTCTTATACATGTTATACAGTGCGATTTTTTAATGAATATTTCAAGTTGAAAAAAATCATTGTTTAGTGTTGCTATGCAAAGAAATTAATTATTTTAAAGATTGAGATTTGCATGTTTTTCTTCTCTAAAGCAAAAAGTGCAACTGATTTCATGGAAATTTATTTTTATTCAGATAATCAGCAGAGGCAATAATTTAGACTTGAATTTTTTTAAATAAGCATACACATTAGCTTGAATTATGTATTGTTAAACAAAACTTTACAATGTGCACTCACAGATGATAAAACTATTTTAAATTATTCAATTATCCACATTTATGACATTTTCTTCTTTGTGTATGCTTGTGATAAAATATTTGATTGAGAAATAACTTGGTATTTTATATATATTGGGCTCTAAAATATCTATTAACTTGTGCATCTTTTACTTTTACGTTAGCATTCAGAATGTTATTCAACACTCACATACTGTCATTTTGTTGTATGGCTGGCATTATGGCATTTATTGCCTCTTGAAAGGTAGCATTTTAAAATGCCGTTACTACTAGTAGTTTGCTTTTTAAAATAAATACAATTTTGTGCACAACACAATAGTTAAAATTTTTAAAAGGGATAAATCCAAAGTTACTAGTCTAGTCTAGTAATCTTAACTAAAATTCAGGGCAGATATGGATACAGTAAATAACCTTCAAATCTTTTGCAATTTTTGTGGACTTGTTTTCATTTTCAGATTTTTTTTTTTTTAATCATACAATCACATGAATACAAACTCACACAC
Organism: Sinotaia quadrata; assembly: GCA_028829895.1. Lineage (NCBI taxonomy): Eukaryota > Metazoa > Mollusca > Gastropoda > Architaenioglossa > Viviparidae > Sinotaia > Sinotaia quadrata. Next base: position 6,108,096 of record CM054177.1, read on the forward strand.
ACACACACACACACTGTAGCAGAGAAATTGCATCATTACTAATTCTATGTTGTCCCGTAAGTGTGCTTATGTTAATTAGTATTAACTATTATTTCCGACATAATTGTGAATTACTTTAATGCACTATTTTCCACACATATACACGAGTATTATCATGATAATCCTTTCGACTCTTCAGCACACTGCAAATAAGCAGTACTTCTGACAACATATTTCAGCCTGACATTTTGTTTGTGATGAAGCATTGGTCAAAACTGAGACAATTAAAACTGGGCCTGTATTTGTTTTGCTCCAATATAGTTGTAAAATATGACTTTCAGTAGAGAAATATTTATTTTTCATTTGTTCTTTTTGTTGGTGGGTGTGCACAGATGATTTGCACTTTAAATGTTTAAGATATGTTTCTTTTATAATTGGTACTATCACCCGTCTGCTTGTTACCCACTCTCCTTGTTTTCATCAGTAAATATCAGCTGATTTGATGGGCACAATATACCAATTTTGATAAAAATCAAAATATAAAACTCTTTGGATCTGGATTTTTTTAATGACTAAATTATATTTGCATTAGAAAGATTTTTAGTTAACTTTCCTCAAAGGTTTTATAATTAGACTGTATTTTTAAAGAAATATTTATACTTTTTTGAAGAAGAAGGTATTATAGCGTAATACTTTTATATTTTTTCCTTGTTTAAAATTTGTATCATGTCGAAATACGTAAAAGTCTTATATGCATTAACTTGATTTCCCCCCTTCCCCAGTGAGTTTGTAATTATTTTTATATATATATACATTTTCTTTAGATTAGACAAAAAAATTAATGTATATGATATATTTAGTTTGGATTATTTTGGTTGGTTTTAATTGAGATCGTCATTTTTTGTTATTGTTTACTTCCACCCTTACTTCTTCATATGCACTCCATACATCAAATTATCATTACCAAAATCTTTTGTTTCCCTCACCGTGAACTGTATTATCTCCAGAGTTATTTGGGATCTGTAAATTATCTCAACTGTGGCTGTGGGTGCTATTGTTTATTCAATTCTTCCTTTTGTTGTACAAGATTATAATTTTTCCATTGTTTCAAACCTTTGAAAGGATCATACCATATATATTAAGCCTTCTTTCTTCCACTTTCCCAACTGTGTTGGTGTCATGTGTTCAACTCTTGCCCAGCCATACAAATGTCATTGATGACGTGCATACCATGGTGTATTTGTACTTTGCTGATTTGTAATAAAATATATGTACTAGATACGAGGTCTAGCATTATTAATTTGACCCAATTTATAAACTTGTTGATGGAAAGCAAGGAAACGTGAGATCATTTGCAAGTGTGTTCTCTGCCTGGACATTTTGTGTGTCAGATATGTTTGTCATGTGTATTCCTCTCTTCTCTCATATTGTTTTCTAAAGTTTGCACAGAAACGAGAACAAAAGTGGAGATGTTGGTGATGGTGGATCGTTATGGGCACACAAGTCATCTTTTTAATATGCACAAGTATCAGCTATTATTTGGATATACAGAGGATTTGCTTAGGACTAGAAAACTCTTTAATACCTGAGTGTGATGATGAGTCACTTACGCTTGCTTGCCTTGCCAGACTCTTAACTGCGTTTACTTAATACCACATGGAAGTCTTTGGGTGATGTGTGGTGTGCCAACTTCTCTAACCAAAAATGAAAGTCCTGCCACAACTTGAGGCAGGCACTAAACAAGTTTGAGAGATAAACTCCCTCAGCACAGTAGTAAATTATTCCCTTTGATGACTGATTAACTTAGTCTCCGACAGTGGTGATTCTTTACTTCAGCAGTCTTTCCATCCTTTCACTTATCATCATTAGTTACAGTATATGAATGTATTTCAGTTATGAGGAAGACAGCGATTTTTCAATGCCTTTGTCACCAATAAATAGATCCATTTAAACTGATGACAGTGAAGATTGCTACTTTTAATCATTTTTTTAGCCTCACTTAGTGGATTCATTCAGACGAGTGTTGATGAGACATGGGAATAACACCCATTTCCAAAGTTATTGATTTCAAAGACTGATGATGATGACAACTATTCACTGATTTCACAGACTGATGATGGTGAATACTGCTATTTTTAATCACCTTATTAAGCGTAAGTATAACCACCTAAGTTGCTGCTGGTGATGATAAGCATTTATTGATTTTGCAGCTCGATAATATTGAGGACAGCTATTTGAATCACTTTATTATTCATGGATGATAGTGAAGACATCCTGCAGTTTATTCCTCACAATGCAGCACACTCAACATATCCTGATGAAATCTCTCCCCTTTCCACATGTCACTGCCAGCACCCATATGCTCTTCTTTCCAAATCTCCACTATTCAAATTAAGGGTTTTTTTGCCACTTCCATCACCCAAATGTCCACTATTCAAATTATTTTCCAAGAGTTCTTTCAGTTTTGAACTCAAACCCAAAGGCAAAAAGCAAACCACTACTACGACTAACTAAAAAAAGCCAACTTATCGGGAAATAGGCTGTAGCCCTGCAACTATTAAAAAAAAATAAAAAGAATAGACCAACAACATTCGCAACAAAAGAAAGAACAGTGGCAAGGGGAAAAAAAGAAAACAATAGAAAAAACCCAACCCTTAACTAAAGCACCAGAACAAGCCTCCATCTACCCTCGCTGAATACAAGTAAAGGGAGGAAGGCTCCACGGGAATCATTCAAAAACTGAGAACATCGAGAAGATGACAGGTTTTCACGCAATTCCTGTGGAGCAAAGAAGTTATCGAAACAACAACCCTGTATCTTCCTATTATGTGAGACACATTGAGGCATAATTTAAATCTTTGTAGTTATAACTGAAATCTGCCCCCTCAGTCAGCAATCCCATTTGGCATTGCTATGATTCTCTTAATAAAAATCTATCTGTACTAGAGCTAAAATTAATGCTGAATTCGACAAGAGTTGAGACATTGTATTCTGAGTCGTCCTCAGTGCTAGTATGGCAAACACAAACTGATTTTGTACTAATGCATGTTATCATTCCTTAACCCTCTCAGTTACTAGTATATGTACTGTCTTTTTCGATTACATCATCTTCATTCTGTAAGTATTCTCCAATGCAGTGTGCCTGAAATAAATGAGTTACTGCAGTATCGTACATTAGTGCCTCAGATCTCTGTTTTTCACCGACATTACTGTAAATGGCTTCTTTCCGATTGCGGAGCTTCCTTATTAGCGCCATTATAAATTCTGCATTATGATTGGTTAGTCAGAAAATTAGCTTGGCCAGTCAGACAAGAAACGCTGCACATCCAAATTTAAGAGTTACAGGGTCATGGTCAAAGGTGCGAGGTGTAACTCAGAATTTTTATGGACAGTTTATGACAAAAATTAACAGGTCTGTTATTCAGTTAAAGATTCTAGCACACAGAATGCACACATGTCTTAAGAATAAAATATTAGATAGATGAATATCAAAAAATGTTAAAAAGTAAAATTATCAAAATCAACTGACCAATTCTCAATTTTTTTCATTTTTGCCCTAAACAGGCTCTGCGACTTTGTCAGGTTTGTGAAAACGAGTCACATATATATTAATTGTAAAGAAAAATAATAGAAAATTTCGAAAAAATATTCTTGTTTATCGCATATATATATTTGTTTTCTTTCGTCACGCCAAACACATGATTTTATCCTCATTTCATACTTGGGTAAAAGTATCAACTGATCGTGGGTATCATACTTCGAAGAATCACATTTTTGCACAAATGACTATAATAATCAATTAATTATTTTTATTAATACTGATTTTCTCATCAGATAGCAGGCGGTCCACAAATGAGGTTTAATTTCTCTCTAAATTCAAAATTACAAAATCACTAGAAGTCACTAGCAGGTTATTTGTTTGAAAATCACTAGTGATAGATAAGTTTCTGAAATTTTAAATTTGTAACTCTAGGCTAATGTTAAAGACTCCAGAGTTAATGTAAAATATTATATTGGCAACACTAGATGATTGTTCACAAAAATACCCACCAATGTGGACCGATCATGCGCATGGAGCCACTTGCCAAATGTTGCCTAAGTTTCAAGTTTTTTGTGTTTACTAGTGCAAACTATGGTGCTATGGCATACCAAATTTCTTCTTGTTCCTGAAGGGTTGTTGCGGACTGGTGCCAGTCCGCGGACCACCACTTTGAGAAGCGCTGTTCTACAGTACATCATGTGTACATGATCTAGATCTGTGGCCTGCCGTTTCATTCATCTTTTTATTTTTTTAAGTATGCGTTAGTAAATGGTATAAAAACTTATAGAGCATCCAAACAGCAGCAACAATGATCCGATTTCACGAGTAGAAGACAATTGAAATAAACCCTATTACATAATGGGAAATTAATACAAGAGGTTTAATGACCGCTTTGGCTGTCTTACTGTTTCCTATCTCATTTCCACGACTATAAGACCTGTTGGCATAAGAGTTGTTAATGTAGCGTGACAGATACAACCAAAATGGCGTCACGTTTGGTTTGTGTATCTGATTACGAAAGTTATGCGAACGAAAATCTCCCTAAAACCATAAGGCAGTATTTCAACAGCGGCGCAAATTACGAACAGACCTATAGAGATAATGTGGCCGCTTTTGGAAGGTATGTTGTTTTTTAAACATGTCAAGTCGATGCTGTCGACCTCATCTGCAAAATGACGGCATTTATTGACCTTTAATCCTTGTGTGTCGCTTTCATATATTTGTATTGTGGTGTGGTTTGACTGTGCACCCATCCTATCCACATGATGGAAAAGAGACATGGCTAAACAATCAAATTATTCTTTCCTGTACACACTCACGTACAAGCGTTTGAATAGAACACAAGCAATTAACACTTGCTTGACTGAATTAATTTATTTTGTTGTAGATGGAGACTCACTTTTGAAAACAAATAAAAACCTCACAAAAATGGCGTACATTTTTAACTTTAAAGCCAGAACACATGCACTAAAGTAAAATAATATGCCCCTATTCATGATCAGCAATATACTGATACAAACTGTGTTTATGTTTAAAAGACAAAGTGGATGATTACTGATGCAAATTGACACACACAAATTAAAATGTGATTACCCGGTTTTATGTTTACAAGGCAAAAGTAGGTGATCTATCCGTCCAAAAGTTTGTCATTTAGATCCCAGTACAGTAGTAGGATTAAATGCCGAGTTCATTAATAGACGAAATTTTTATGGTGTATTCTTTGCCAGGTTTGTTGAAATCCAGTTTTTTGACGTCATAGTGTTTCAGAGCACCACACGGCTGATTCAACATGCCATTCTACATTACATCACTGATTAAGTATGTCATTCTACGATATGTATGACTGATTATGCATGCCATTCTACGATATGCATGACTGATTATGCATGCCATTCTACGATATGCATGACTGATTAAGCATGTCATTCTACGATATGCATGACTGATTATGCATGCCATTCTACGATATGCATGACTGATTATGCATGCCATTCTACGATACATGACTGATTAAGTATGCCATTCTACGATATGCATGACTGATTATGCATGTCATTCTACAGTACATGACTGATTATGCATGTCATTCTACAGTACATGACTGATTATGCATGTCATTCTACAGTACATGACTGATTATGCATGTCATTCTACAGTACATGACTGATTATGCGTGTCATTCTACAGTACATGACTGATTATGCATGTCATTCTACAGTACATGACTGATTATGCATGTCATTCTACAGTACATGACTGATTATGCATGTCATTCTACAGTACATGACTGATTATGCATGTCATTCTACAGTACATGACTGATTATGCATGTCATTCTACAGTACATGACTGATTATGCATGTCATTCTACGGTACATACTACATGGTTGTCACGTGTCCAGTTATATTTAACGACCCTGCCACTAAATAGGACTCCAGAGTATCAATATTAGATGATTATTTCCTTTCAGTACTAGTGACAGCTGGATGGCCTGACTTGTCTTTCGACTAATATGCCAGATATTCGAGCTATTATTCAAATGACATACCAGCAGATAAATCAGCTGACGCGCTTAGCTGGTAACGTTATCTCCCCTCTTTATCTGTTACAAATATTAATTCTTATCTTAACCCCATACCAGCTTCCTGGTCGTCATTCACAACAAATTATGCAAATGTAGGTGAAGATAACAAAGAAAAAAATTAATAAAATTAATAAAGAAAGAACTTCAATTTCAGAATCTCAAAATAGACGAGTTTGTCTATCCAGTCATGTCCGATTATTTGAATAGATTTCATATTCAACTGATCAATTTATTTCAGAGAGTGCACACTTGAATAGAGTTCATATTCAGCTGATCAATTTATTTCGGAGAGTGCACACTTAACTAGAGTTTCATGAAGAATGGCAACTGCCTGTGTCGTCTCTTGACAGTGTGTAACATCACATTGCGGTTGTCTTTCAGGTAGGAACAACTCAATGCCAAATAGGTGTGCCAGACGTTGTAGTCCTTGGATCAAAAGACAGATCTACCTTCAGATCAGTATGAACAGTATTCCTGCATGAGCAATCATTTGGGCTTCATGAGGACAGTGATAGACTACTCTTACAATGCTCATCACAACTCATTAGCTGCATGCTAACATATAATTCATGGACTCAATAAAAATATTTATAAGTGAACAATAATTAGTTCCACTCCTGCAATTACATAAATTGACAGATAAAATACATCCAACAAGTGGTTTACACTGATATTCATTAAACAATCATTCCTATCTCTATTTAGCTCTACATAGATAAAATACATCCAACAAGTGGTTTACATTGATATTCATTAAACAATCATTCCTATCTCTATTTAGCTCTACATAGATAAAATACATCCAACAAGTGGTTTACACTGATATTCATTAAACAATCATTCCTATCTCTATTTAGCTCTACATAGATAAAATACATCCAACAAGTGGTTTACATTGATATTCATTAAACAATCATTCCTATCTCTATTTAGCTCTACATAGATAAAATACATCCAACAAGTGGTTTACACTGATATTCATTAAACAATCATTCCTATCTCTATTTAGCTCTACATAGATAAAATACATCCAACAAGTGGTTTACATTGATATTCATTAAACAATCATTCCTATCTCTATTTAGTTCTACATAGATAAAATACATCCAACAAGTGGTTTACACTGATATTCATTAAACAATCATTCGTATCTCTATTTAGCTCTACATAGATAAAATACATCCAACAAGTGGTTTATACTGATATTCATTAAACAATCATTCCTATCTCTATTTAGCTCTACATAGATACAATATATCCAACAGGCCAGCGCTTCTGGCCTGGGTCAATTTCATGCACCATGGATGACGACTATGATTTATGGGGAGCGTTTCTGGCCTGGGTCAATTTCATGCACCATGGATGTTTTTTTCTGGCTTTTATTATTAATGCATGCAGGGTTACATATGTCAATGTGTTTGTATGCAAGATTTCAAGAGGAATGAACGAATGTAAAAATACAGGACAGTACAAAGTATATATCGTAATTACCCTTTCAAAACAATAATACTTAATAGGCCATTTCTTTTTTTCTTTGATGGTTTATGATTTATATCTACTCAACTATGAACTTACTAAGCTTTTAGTCCTTGACCCTAATATTCCTATTTTGGAGTAAGATAGAAATGGGTTTAGGACTTAAAGTTTCGAGTATGTTATAATTGGGTTAAGAACTAAAAGCTTTGTAAGTAAGGACAGCCAAGTTCAGTTCCCAAATATAACTGCTGTGGCAGACCTTTATAGGTCTATCTTTAATTAGGCCTATGATTAGAAACGGGGGAACACATTCAATATATATATTGGCAGAAAGTTTGGAGATTTGCTTAATTCTACAGTCAAAGATCCACCATTCCCTATATTTGACCTCGAATTACATGCCACCAGCGTATTTACATGATTAAGATTTGTGTCCTGCTGTCTTATTTATATAAATTTTTTTTAAAGTCTGCATTAATATGGTACAAAAATAACCTTTAAAAAATGTATAGTAGGGCCTAAACCTGAACGCGGGCAAGGATGATCAGGTCTCGCGATTAGGAGACAACTGAAATACCCCAAATACCACTTTGGTTATCTTACTGCTTCCTATCTCATTCCCATGACTCTTAAAACATGTTGGCGTAAAAGTTAATAATGTGGCGTGACGGACAGAACCAAAATGGCGTCACGTTTAGTTTGTGTATCTGATTACGAAAGTTATGCTAATGAAAGTCTCCCTAAAACCATAAGGCAGTTTTTCAACAGTGGCGCAAATTACGAACAGACCTATAGAGATAATGTGGCCGCTTTTGGGAGGTATGTTGTTTTGTAATCGCTAGCTAAGTAATGTACAATTATTCACACTACTGACAAATGGCGAGCACAGAATGTGCAGTGGAAATCACAATTAACTAGTCACTGATTCAAATAAATATACAAGTTACTGATCAATGGAATGAACAGTCATGTGTGGGCAGTGGTGAGTTTGGTGCTCATAAAATTCTCATTATTCACTAGCCAATGGGAAAATGAGTAAATCACTATTGAAAAGAGTCCACAGTCATTCACTAGCCACTGAATACACAATGAATGGCAAATGGAGTGCACAGTCATTCACTAGCCACTGAATACACAATGAATGGCAAATGGAGTCCACAGCCATTCACTAGCCACTGAATACACAATGAATGACAAACGGAGTGCACAGTCATTCACTAGCCACTGAATACACAATGAATGGCAAATGGAGTGCACTGTCATTCACTAGACAGTAGAATGCTATCCAATGGATTGTACAGTCGTTAACTAGTCAATGAAATGCTTACCAATAGAAAGCAGTGTTTAACAAGACAACGCAATACTAACCAATATAAAGCAGTGTTTAACAAGACAACGCAATACTAACCAATAGAAAGCAGTGTTTAACAAGACAATGCAATACTAACCAATAGAAAGCAGTGTTTAACAAGACAACGCAATACTAACCAATAGAAAGCAGTGTTTAACAAGACAACGCAATACTAACCAATAGAAAGCAGTGTTTAACAAGACAACGCAATACTAACCAATAGAAAGCAGTGTTTAACAAGACAATGCCATGCAGTCAAAAGTACGCAGCCACTAGTCAATGGCCGTACGCCTTTCGACTGTTCTGTAGAATGGAATATATAATCAGTCACGTGGAGTTCTCTGAAATCTATGACGTCAAAACTGGATGCAACAGTCCTGGCAAACAAATCTAAACATAACTAGTAAAATTCTTACCTCTGTTATTGTTCTATTAATGGTACCCTGACTTCTAGCCCACAAAAAGTTGGTGCACTCGTTATTATGCTTCGTAATCTGTACCCGCCAAAATTATATAACGGAACAAGGTTGTGGGTGCTCAGAGAGGATGCAGTAAAAGAGAATCTGAGTTTATCCCCCCAAATACCCCTTATTCCGAATAACACTTTCTCTTTGAGTTAACACGACTGCAGTTCCTCGTGAGCGTCTGTTTCGCGATGACGATTAAAAGATAAATTATATAAATTTCGTCTTTTAATAAACGGCGGGAGGGTAATCTCCGATCACACCTCATGGCCATTCTGCTTTGATCCACTCTGACAGCACCATGCATGTTAGAGCGACACACAAAAGGTGAAGGTCAGTCGTTGCCAGTCACTTTGCAGATGAGGTCGACAGCACCAACTTGATTGTTTTAAATGTATTCTGTTGGCCACCAAATATACTATCTTGTGGTTAGTGACTGACTGATAAAAGTGATAATGCCATTTTATGATTGGTTATACGTCTAGTAATTGGCTTGCATTCACTAGTGATTTGTTTTGCATTTCATGGCCTAGCGGTGTACTGTGCAGTAGATAGTGATTGACTATACATTTCATTTGTTTGTGCTTGATTGAATGTTTATTCCATTGGTTAGTGATATACTGTGTTCTATTGGTTGGGGACTTACTATGCAATCTATTGGTTAGTGACTAAGAATTTGCTATTGGTTAGTGATATACTGTGTTCTATTGGTTGGGGACTTACTATGCACTCTATTGGTTAGTGATATACTGTGTTCTATTGGTTGGGGACTTACTATGCACTCTATTGGTTAGTGATATACTGTGTTCTATTGGTTGGGGACTTACTATGCAATCTATTGGTTAGTGACTAAGAATTTGTTATTGATTGACTTATCATGCATTGTATTGGTTAATGACTAAGAATTTTGCTAATAATTGACTTACCTACCATCCTATTAGCCAGTGACTATAGATTTTGCTAGTTATTGACTGTGCATTCTGTTATCTAGTAGATTATTGTTCCATTTATTGGCTTGTGACTGAATGTGCATTCACTTGTCTAATGAATTACTGTTTTATCTGTTGGACTTGTGACTGAATGTTCATTCTATTGTCTAGTGAATTATTGTTCTATCTATTGGACTTGTGACTGAATGTTCATTCTATTGTCTAGTGAATTATTGTTCTATCTGTTGGACTTGTGACTGAATGTTCATTCTATTGTCTGGTGAATTATTGTTCTATCTGTTGGTCTTATGGACTGAATATATTGGGTAGTGATTAATGACTGTACATTCTATTGGGTAGTGACTGTACATTCCATTGGGTTGTGACCTTACATTCCATTGGATAGTGATTTACTGATTGAGCAGTCCATTCGTCACTGATTTACATTTCATTGGCTGGTGACTTACTGTGCAAGTCATTGACTTTTGACTATTCATTTAATTACTAATGACCTCTTGTGTATTACATTGACTAGTGGCTGACATTATGCATTCCATTAACTAATGACTTACCATACATTCATTACTGAGTGATTGACTGTGCATTAATTTGGCTAGTGACTGACTGATTGTGTATTCATTTGTATTCACAAACATAACATTTCTTGACTTGGACTATCTCTTTGAGACTTTTCAGTGCTTGGTTCCTGTAGGAAGTGGTTTAAATTTTTGCTTCTTATTTGTAATGTTATCTCCCATCACATCTTTTTATACCATATGTTTCCCTTTATTTCTTATGGCAATAGATAGTACATTTTCACCTCCATTCATACATGGGCTGTGTGTAAATCCTATGCACTAGATATTATTGTTGCAATATGCTTGATTAATTCCGTCTATGGTTAAAAGGTTCTACATGTTAATAAGGGACCCATTAAGTGGCGCTCTGCTTGCGAATTACCCCTCCTAGGACATACTTAGACACTTAGGTTTAACTGCTTTATAATCAGAAGGAAGGACTTAAATACAGAGCCACACACACACACACACACACACACACATACTTTCCCATGTTTGAGCATAAATAAATTTACTTTTATATTTATTTAATAAGTGTGGACAACAAATGGATCCTACAAGCCTGACAGTATTGCTGGATCTAATGTTCCATTGTTCGTATAATGTAACATTAATTAATGACTTTGAATTTATGTACCCATTGAGAAAACTTGGAATAGTATTTTTGTTGTATTCATGTCTAATTAATTATCACTGCATTATCACTGAAATATGGCATTGCTGTAGCATATCAATACTGTCCTGTCATTTTTAATCACAACTTGAGCAGTTAGTTGCCATCTAACTGTCCCTTCTTTTGGTGTGTTTTGAGATTCCATGTAAAAAATATCTCCAATAGCAGAAGACAGTTATGATACTATGATGATACAGTTAGAATGAACAAATACTCTGGTTATTTGATTTAAGAGTTAGCAATAACAATGTAATATATATAACATTATAAGGTATTTTCTTTGAATTGACGTCTCAGTATCAATTCCTTTTATTATTCATACATTGCATAAATAGTAAAGTTTTCTGTCTATACTGAAGAGTTAATAGTAATCCGATCATGGTTAGCTGATTGTCCCAAATGCTACTTTACATTTACACCAATAGCAAACTTCTAATGCCTTTTTAACTTTTCTGTTTCTTTTATTTTTGATTTCTGAAACATTTAGTTACTGGGGTTTGTTGCATAGCTTTAAACTGGCTGTACAATGAGTTTCACTTCAGTAGTACTTAGGTAAACCACACTTATCAATAAATAGTCCTGTGCTTAGGTAAGACACACTTATCATTAAATAGTCTTGTGCTTTGAGTTGCACTTCAGTGGTACTTAGATAAGCCACACTTATCAATAAATACTTCTGTGCTATGAGTTGCACTTCAATGGTGCTTGGATAAGACACACTTATCAATAAATAGTCCTGTCAGTCATTGCACATTAAAAAAAAACCACATCTCTTCATTCTTCCCTGACAGTTTTATTTTTTAAAATCATACCCCATCTTTTTTTCAGTAATTATTAAGAAATTTGGGGAAAATAGGTTAGATAGTGACCTTGTTTATAGGCATACATTCCACAGTTACCTTCCCTGTAACTCATCATCCCTACAATTTAATGTGATTACATGCATATACATATTGTTCATGTCAGTGAAGGATTAATTTTTTTAAAATATGAGCAAGGCCAGATTTAAAAAAAATAAGCTGCAAGCATTTGGCATGGACAGATATTTTAGTTTTATTTCAATAATTATGTCTATAGCCAAATAATACATTTGGCATGGACAGATATTTTAGTTTTATTTCAATAATTATGTCTATAGCCAAATAATACATTCTCTTCTGAATGTTTGCGGGTATCGACCATGTTATTTGCAGGATGTATATAAATGTAAGCTGATACAGGATAATGTAAACAAGATAATTATGTCTGTAACCAATCAGCAAATAAATACATTCCGTTCTGAATGTTTGCAGGTATCGATTTCGACCACGTTATATGCGGGATGTGTCTAAATGTAAACTGGACACTACACTTCTTGGTCAAAAGGTCAGCTGCCCTGTTGGTGTTTCACCTATGTCTTTGTGTCGTCTTGCTCATCCTGATGGAGAAGTTGCTTTGGCAAAAGGTAATTATGAGTGGCTTATTTATTATTTCTATAAATCTTTTTTTCTAAAAAATTTCCTTCCTGTTTCTAATAAAATTTGGTATAACACTTTTTTAAAGTGTTATCATGATTATTTTATTTTTAAAATGCAGTTATACTGCATAATGAATAATAAATATTTTAGAGAATTTGATTATCATATACATGTATTTGTCAATCATGAATTTTAAAAAATATTTCACATCATATGTTAATGTAAGCATATCTATCATGAGATAAAATACAGACTTCACTATTGCATTAAGTAAAATGTACAGTGTAACATACAGAATGTGTAAGGCTCACATGGAATTATGTAGGATTGCTTCCTATTGATCAGGAGTTAGTGTTTTTCAGCCAGAGTGACTTCCCATAAGATTCTGTGTGAAAAGATATTGTTTACAGTTCTACAAGTTGTCATGGATTGGAACCATCAAATATTTAATTTATTTGAGTCCCTTAGGACATAGGGAATAGTAGCCATGTATTGGTTCATTAGAGATGATTACTAATTGCTAAATTAATTAATTAATGTGAACAAGATGGCACAAACATTACAATGTGAATTTAACATAAAATGAAGATGATAAGGAATTGAAATAAAATAAATGAAAATTAAAAATGATTTATATAATAAAAAAGGAATTAATTATTAATCAACAATTTAACAATACAACTTTATTAATATATCCCAGAATATTAACCTGAAATCCTAATCAGATTTATATTTCTTTGTTTCATGATTGTTACTAATATGGCATTTCTGTTTCATACAATGTTCAATTTTCAGTTTAAGATGAATAACAATATAGTCTTATCTCCCTTTGCTCTCTTTGTTCATAAACTAATGAAGAATCACTGTGGTGGACATACATGTGAAGTACTTAACTTTTTCTGCACATTCAATCTCACACAACCTTCATGACCCATTTGACTTCAGACGTGTTGTTTATACCACTCCACTTTGTTTTACTTGCTATTGCAGACATAAACAGCTTATTTTCAACACACTCTTGAAAGTTAAACTCATGCTTAGAATCCATGCCTTAAAACCGAGAAATATTTATTAAGACAAAGCATTACTTTATTTATAATTATGTCCTTTCATACAATTAACAAATAATCACATACTGTTCTTCAAAAGGGTACACACAAAACTCAATTGAAGTAATTCCTTCTTCACAAAGTCAATTTGACTTTCACACAAATATAAGATTTTTGGATATCTTAATTTGGACTCTGTCTTTGAGACCTTTCAGTGCTTGGTTTCTGTACTCAGTGATTTTAATTTTGTTTTTGCTTTGCAATATCACCTCTCATTATGTGACTCATGCGTCATACATTTCCCTTGATTTCTTTTGGTGACATCTAGTCAAGTTTCACTATCATTCATACAAGACTGTGTCCATGTGTATATCCTATACTATAGGAATTAATTTGTAGCAGTCAGAATGTCAGTTATTATACTACAATTTGGTAATTTCCATGTCCTATTGTTAAATAGTTTTAGGAGTCTGTTATGTGGCAGTCTGCTTCTGGGACTTTCGGGACCCAACTACACCTTCATAACATATACTTAAAAGCTTAGGATTAGGCAAATGCCTTAAAAACAGAATGGCTTAAAATACAGAAATGCCTTTTCCTTTTATTAAACTACCCATGCTCAGGTATAAGTGACTTACTTTTACAGCAACAAAAATGTTGCTGCCCCCTGATTTAGATTTTAGAATTATCATTGAAAATGACATTATCATGAAAAATTATCTAACACCTCACTTTGGTACTGGCCTTCATAGCCTATTTGTCATTAACCTGTTCACTGCCAAGCTATTATGTGCAGAGATTTCATGTATTGTTAGAATTCAGTCTAAATCTCTGAAACAGACATATTTGGAAACAAATTATATAAACATTTCATCAACTATTCTGCTTTAATATTATGACCGTAACAAGTTATTTCCATTTTGAAAGACCTTTGATAAATGTCTGAACATAGTGCTGAACAAACCCAACTCCAGATAAGTTTTTCATGGCACCATATATGCTTTTCTTCTGAATCACAAGCAAATTTTCATTTGTTGTGTTATAGCATTTAAAAATCATTTCTGTATTTGTTCCTTGCAGCATGTGAATCAGAAGGCACATGCTTGACACTTTCTATGGCAGCAACATCTACCATTGAGGAAATAGGCATAGCAGCTCCTGAGAGCATTCGCTGGTTCCAGGTGTTCGTTTTACATGACCGTGAAATGACATGCCGCATGGTGGAGCGTGCCCAGCATGCTGGATTCACGGCATTGGTACTGACCGTTGACTGTGCAGTTCATGGGAAACGGTACCATGACATGCGCAACCAGTTCGCCCTTCCTCCTCATCTTAAGTCAGTGTTGTTTTGATTGGTCACAAAATAAATATTTGTTAGTACTTTTCTTCCACTTTTAACCCAATTTGATAAGTATTTGTTAGTGTTTTGCTTCTACCCTCTAATCCACCTAATAAATTTTTGTTAATGCTTTGCTTCCCCCCCCCTTTCACCACTTTAATAAATGGAGAAACTAGTTTGCTAAAATTGTTTTAAGTTATGAATATTATTGTGAATCAGTGTTCACTTTGTTATACTTATTTATTGAATGCATGGTAATAAATAAACAGTTTTGAACTGTTTGGAACTTTACCATTACACAACTTATGACTCATTTGAATGGATTTTCTGATCATATGATTGGAAACATTTCTTGTTGCAATTAGTTAATCTTTAGGACAGATTATTGATTTCTACATCTCTATTAGTCAGATGTCAATTTGGGATAAAATGAATTGTTATTGTTTTAATAGTATCAATTTCAATTTTTACTTTAATTTCAATAAAAGCATTAATTACCAAACAATAATTTTATTGCATCAAGATATAGACACATCATGATTTCAGATGCAGTTTCATAATTTCAAATGAAACATGCATAACAGTTTGAATTTTAATAAATAAAATATATTTTATTATGTTCATTTAATTTTTTTATTTTTATTTTATGATACTGAAAATGCTTTATTTCAAAAGTAGGTCGATCATAGCTTTAATAGCAGACGTCACTTGTACCTCATAAGGAGTAGCAATGTATTTGTTCCTCAAGAATAATGAATGAGACTTTTGGCAGTTTCATTTATTCTTACAGACTTGCAAACTTTGAACAAGAGTTGAAACACTTGCAGAGCACAATCAGCACACAGAAGTCTCAAGAAGAATGGGGACAATTTGTCAATCAAGCCTTTAGTCCCACTCATACTTGGGAAGATTTGACCTGGCTGAAATCAGTGACCCCTTTACCTGTGATTGCAAAAGGTGTTATTACAGGTTAGGACTTTTTCTTTGACATGTCTTCATAGGATTTTGATTCATGCCTCTCTACTGATCAGCAACTCATCAATTCTGATTCATGCTGTCTGCATCAAAACAATGTTGATTCATGCTGTCTGTATACATCAACAATTTATAATCAGAAACCTCAAAATACAAGTAAATGGTTTTAAAAATTAACATTCATTCTGGAATCTTACCATCTGCAAAACCTGAGTTTACAAAATAATTATGATAGGTGATTATTCTTTTAAACTTGCTGTTGTTTTCATATCTTATTTAAAATTTTGAAATTCAAAAAGCTCTGAAATCTGCACTTTTCATTAAGCATCTCCTTAATGCCAGGAGAGGAAAATTTTGCGAGTACCCTAGAGGTGATTGTATTAAACATAATCCTTATCTTTATGGGCATGTATGATGTTATTTATATAAATGACTTCTTAATAGTTTTATAGCTCATTACCTTAAAAGTTTTACACCGATTATAACCCGCTTCTTAACCTAAAGAGTTGTTTTGCAATGTTGGTAAACTATTGGATTGTCTTTTGGGAATAAAATTAATATCTCATCAAAGTCTGATAGTCCTGCTGTACCTGTGACAGGTGAGGATGCTGAACTGGCATTGCAGCATGGTGCTGATGCTGTGTGGGTTTCAAATCATGGTGGTCGTCAGCTGGACTGTTTGCCTGCAACGGTACTTTTTTTTATTAGCACAGAGCTTCATTTTGAGATTTATATCATTATTTTGTTGGCTTTTAGAGTTGTACTTGTAGATAATGTGTCAGACTGTTTTGTCAAGTGATTGAAAAACTGTTGTTCACAAGAGTCTTTTAAAGAATAAATATTAGTCTGTTATTTTCTTTGTGGTTTTAGCTTTTGTAATGGCTACCAGAACATATTAGTCTTTCTTGTATTTATATATTTTTATTATTTTATTATCTTTTACGTCATGGCAGTCTCACCCGTCATATAGACTGGAAGTGGGGCATTACCTGTGTGTAAGCACAAGCAGACCTATCTTACTTAATCTCTACATCTTTATTATTATTTGCTTCATATTCATGTTCCCTTAATTAGTCATTTCTCAGTCTGTCACACAGGCTGCCAGTGGCATTACCTATATATGCAAACACCAGCCAGGAAAATCTAAGCTGGCTGTTTTGTTGTTCATTTGGTCACTGTCAAGTTGGTTAGTTCTAGTTTAGATTTAGTCCTTCACTGTCAGGTCTCTTAATATTATTTTAGACTTAGTCTTTCACTGTCAGGTCTGTTAATATTTGAGGTTTAGTCTTTCACTGTCAGGTCTGTTAATATTTGAGGTTTAGTCTTTCACTGTCAGGTCTGTTAATATTTTAGGTTTAGTCTTTCACCCTCAGGCATGTTAATATTATTTGTCTATTAATACTATTTTAGGTTTAATCTTTCAAACCTCAGTCTCAGGCCTGCTGGTCCTAAATTAGGTTTAATCTGTTAGATTATGTGTGTGTGTATGATAAATCAATTGTCCAGAAAAAAATCATATCAATAAGATGCTCTAACAGATAGAATTGTTAAATGCAAACAGATTAAACAAGATAATCAAAGCAACAAGTGCAGATGACCCTGCTTTGCAAAAAAATTATCCTCATGGGTATCAGAAAGCTGAATCTGAGTTCTGTGCTGTGGTCATCCTCATGATTACAGTTTGCCTTGGTTGTCCTGACTAAAAAACGAGCACTCTGTTTTGAAGCAGCTGAGGTGAATTTAGTTTTGAAACTTTGCGGCTTGTTTCTTCAAAACTCTATCTCAATAAATATGCCCCTCCTACTTAGAATGTCTCAGATTCTTTTCTTTTCTTTTTAATCATGGTTACAGTACATTTAAAAAAAATCATATATCATTATTTATGTCACACTGCTGCAAACAAGCCATTAGTTCATATCATAAAAATAAAATTTTATATGTGTTTAATCTGTGAACAAGATTGATGCCTTGGCAGAGGTATCCAGAGTTGTGAACAAGCGAGTGGAAGTGTACATGGATGGCGGTATTCGTAGTGGATTGGATGTGCTCAAGGCTATGGCCCGAGGTGCCCGTGCAGTTTTTTGTGGGCGTCCCATTTTGTGGGGTTTGGTCCACAATGTAAGATGAATGCATTTTTACTTTTATTTTCAATTTCTTTTTCTTCTTTCATTTACTATTGAGCATGCACAAGGGATTCAGATCAGAAGTAGTGAAAAATAAATAAAACATTAGTATAATGTTCATAGGGTTTTCTTGGCACTGAGGTTGATCCTGGATGTCACTGATCAAACTCTGCTCAGTTAAAACTTTGTACAAAGGCATTTTTCTTTAGAGAGTTTCCAGTCGACTGAGCATTTTCTTTTAATACTTAGAAGTTTTTGCTCACTTTGTATAAGGGCCCTCACATTATTAAGTGTTTTGTTGCAGTGCATTCATTTAAAAAAACATATAAATGGGTAAAAATATATAGAGTGTGTATAATTGAATGAAAAGTTAATTGAGACAGAATTTTTTGTTTGCTTTTGAAAATCAGCAGAACTGTATAACTAATTATGCATTCCTCAGTTAAAAGAATAAGAATAAAATATTGTGTATTTTTTAATATACTTTTATAATTTTAATTTTACATTGGGTTCTTTGATATGACCTTATTGAGCAAAATATACATTTCTATGTACGTGCAAAATAAATGAAATTAGAAGATAACTCCATAGTTCATATTGTTTATAATTTTACATGTGGTTTACTTTCTTTTTATGTGGGTTCTTTTATATTTTCTTACTAAGCAGAATAAGGAAAACCTTTTCTTTTTAATTTTGTTATTAGACATTAAAATATATATGTATACCATATTATCCATATGTACTTAGAAATGACAGTAATGTTTTTATATTCAGAAGAGGTATCAATTATTTTGAGATAATGGAAGATAGTATTTAAATGTGTACAGACTATTTTGAGTTAAAAGACTATATCCCAAGAAGTGATTTGACTGTATTAAAGGTGTTATGGATTTGAAAACAGAAGAAGATGGTGCAAGGCAGGTTTGCAAAATTCTACAAGAGGATTAAAAGTTTAAGACTAAAATCAAAAGTTGTAAAGACTGCATTTAAAGGTGTTGAGACTGAATTTAAAGGTATAGAGACTATATTTAAAGGTTTTAAAGACTAAAATTAAAATTGTAAAGACCGCATTTAAAGGTGTTGAGACTGAATTTAAAGGTATAGAGACTATATTTAAAGGTTTTAAAGACTAAAATTAAAATTGTAAAGACTGCATTTAAAGGTGTTGAGACTGAATTTAAAGGTATAATGACTATATTTAAAAGGTATATAGAATGTAATTTTTGAAACTGTCATGGGTCTATAAACAGGGAGAAGATGGTGCCCGGCAGGTTTTAAAAATTCTGCAAGAGGAGTTAAGTGTAGGTCTGGCTCTGTCAGGTGAGAACTCAACAATTACCTTAGTGTTCTAAGTGGTTTGTAGTGATAATGCATACTAGTTTGATTTTATATTTATTAGTCTGATCATGGCTGTCTGACAAGCTGTTTTAATTATTCAATCAATTTAACAGTTAACTGTATGCATACATTATAAATATGAGAGAACAATTATATTTATTTTGTTTAGTTTGACTTAATAAATGGATAAGGTACATCAGAGAAATGCTTATTTCATATGTATGTTTTTTGTGTGGTCTAGCTTGGTGTGTAGGTATATCATGGTACTTCTTTTTATTTTAGATGTATATTTCCTGCATGCCACTTGATAATACATATTCTGAAGTTCTTATTTTTATTCATAGGTATATATTTTGATATGTATTGATGAAATACACCAAAGTACTTCATAAGGTTTTTTGTCTGATTTTATACTTTAGCCTGATGGTTAGGGTTTATTGGAGTATTTAATTTTTATTTTATATAAGTTTCTGTCTATTTGATTAGCCTGATGGATAGGTTTATTGTAGTATTTAATTTTTATTTCAGATAAGTTTGTGACTGTATAGTTTATCCTGATGGATATGGTTTAACAGAGTATTTCTTTTTATTTCATGCATTTTTCTTTTTCTTTCAATCATTTTGTATATGTGTGTGTTCTGGGTGCATTGGTACATCAAAGTATTTTTTATTTCAATTGTGTTGTTGTTTTCTTTTTGCTTGGCTTGGTGAATAATGTATAACAAAACATTTCTTACAATATTTTTTTCTTGTAGTTTGGCTTGAGCAATAGAATTCAGTGAGGAATATCTTTTGTTTCATAAATATGTTTGTGTTGCAGGTGTCACAGATGTTGAGCAAGTGCCCAGTGACCTTGTTGTCCATGAATCCCATTATACTTCAAGACTGTGACACAGACCTTTTGTTGCAACTTTCCCTAAAATAATTCATGTCCTACATCACTCTGTTATCAAGTGTGATATAGATTTTTGATAAATCATTAAACTTTATTGAAAAAATATAATGATCTATATCATTTATGATATTTCAGACACAAACATTGCTTAACTGTTTATATCTAGATTAAGCTAAAATTAGATTTACCCTTTTAATATTTTTTTTTAAATCACCCAATTCTGTATATGCCACCTAAGCAGTCATGCTAAAGATCATATTAAACAGACTTGAAGCCGCAGGCAGAGGAAATCATAGCTAAAGAACAGGCAGGCTTCAGACCAGCGTGAAGCACAACTGAACAGAGTTTTAATCTGATACTGCTATGTGAGAAGTACCTCCATCACCAACAAGACCTTTATCATGTCTTTATAGATTTTAAGAAGGCGTTTGACACGCATACAGCCCTTAGGTCCACCATGAAGCTGTACATCATCAATGCCAACCTGATCAGAGTCATAGAAAGCCATTACAAGGCCACCAGTGCAGTCTGATTGGTTCAGGACAACAGTGGGAGTCAGACAGGCTGCTTGCTTTCACCTACGCTCTTCAACATCTTCTTGAAAGAATCATGACCGATGCTCTGGAAGACCGTGAAGGAACTGTCAGTATTGGAGGCAGAACAATAACGAACTTACGTTTTGCTGATGACATTGATGGCCTTGCAGAATGAGGAGGAGCTAGCTCAATTGGTGGAAAAAGTGGACAGGACAGACACTGCTTTTTGATAATGAAATAAAGTGCAGAGAAGACACCAAATCGATGACCAACAACACCAGTGGCATTGGCAATGAAATCATGATTAGTGATCAGAAATTGGAAATAAGTTAATAAATTAGGAGCCATCATGATAGACAAGGGATCAAAATCTGAAATATTGTCCAGGATTGTGATGACAATAACAGCAATAGCAAGGCTGAAGACAGTTTGAAAAGACAGAAACATCTCAGTCAGCTCAAAAATGAGACTGATGCGCTCCTTGGTTGTATCTGTGTTTTTATATGCCTGTGAGTCATGGACACTTACAGCGGATCTCAAAAGGAGGATACAAACTACTGAAATGAGATGCTTTTGAAGGTTGCTTGGCATTTTGTACAGAGATAATGTTACGAATGACGAAGTGAGAAATAGAATTAGACAAGCCATTGGGCCCTGTGAAGTGCTATTGGCCATAGTGAAAAAATGCAAAATGAAATGGTATGGGTATGTCACACGATCAACAAGTACTGTGCAAGGAGAGTGAAGGAGAGGAAGACAGAGGAAAAGATGGGAGGATAACATCTCAGAGTGGACAGGACTGAAACTGAGCAATACAGTAAGATTAGCAGAAGACAGAATGGAATGGAGGAAACTGGTTGTCAGGTCACCAGTGGTGCCCCAAAGGTTGACAAGACTAAGGGATAGATAGAATTCTGTATGTCATTAAAATTTAAACCACATACTTATAATCAGTATTTTTAATATGTAGCATAATCAGTAATAAACACAATATTGTCCAGAAATATTCCAAATATTTTTTTTAATTACACATTATTTTGCAGTGGTTTAGTGAATTTCATTATATCCTCCCCAAAATTTGCAATCCACAAAGCCGACATAAAAATGCATAGTTAGAAAATTAATTTTCTTGTTTTAAAACAAAATGATTCATTTTCTAGTTTTTAACAAAATGAATATGTTGGAAAATGCATTTTCTTTCTTTTAACAAAATGACTATGTTAGAAAATTTCTAGATTTTTTTCCTTTAAAAACAAAAGGATTATACTGGTTTAAAGAATAAAACACAAAACACAACATATTTACAAAAGTACAAAGGCAATCAACACTATTTCCTCATGTTCACACCAAACAAAATTATTTTTTTCTTTTTATTCAAGTCTGTAAAATAGCATAAATATAAACAGTTATTTGATTAAGAAAAATATCAACCAGTTAAGTGTTAATCTGAGTTGTGAAACTGTTAGATAAGTTTGCTTTATATTACAATAAAATCAATTAAACATCTGTAATATAGACAACGTATCTTCCAGGCTTTTTCAGTGATGCCTTGCAGATCATGTGATTTTGCTATCATCTTAATCTGTACTAGTTAATCAAGTGATGCTGTGACACTTTGGGAAATCAACTTGTTTGGGAAATATCTGTGTATCAATAAACTTATTGTCTTACTTTGCAAAAGTGTAATATTGTTAATAATTTTTGATTGATTTACTTTAGAAAAGTATCTGTGTTATAAACTTATTGTCTTACTTTGCAAAAATGTAATATTGTTAATAATTTCTGATTGATTTACTTTGGAAAATTATCTCTATTTGTTTCTACTAATTGTCTTGTTCTAGGAATGTGTCTATATTTGCTGATTGTCTCTCTTTCTGAAAGTGTCACTATTTTTTAACAGAATGGTTGTCCATTTGGAAAGTGTCTCTATTTGTTAATCATGTGATTGATTTGCTGTACAAAAGTGTCCACATTTGTGCAAATTACAATTTATTGAGCATTATTAGAGATGGACCACATTTTGATTACAACTTTTAGCCTTTAATAAAAATCTCAAATGTTATATTTAGCATTTTATTTTTAAATAACTTTAAAAAATAAAAATTAAATTATATATTGCACATCAAACATAGTTATTTCTTAGGAAAAAAAGAAAAGGGTAAAGATTAATCACAGGTTTATATGCATGTACATGTATTTATGTGTATACATTATATTTTACATCTGAAGCATATATGCTTACTCAAAACCTCCAAACAGCCAGCAAATTTGTGTAAGAATTACATAATTTATCTGCAGCAAAAGTGTTATGCGCTGACTAAAGAAAAAAAATTGCCTAATACAATATTATAAAAAAACAAATGAACAATTACAAAATTTCCTTCCTCAGTAATCAAGGCACAGATTAATTATTTATACTTACAGTTTGCTAAACAACCAAACACAAAATAAAACAAAACCAGTTTGATCTGACAAGTTTTGGACAGCAAAACATAAGGTTACACCTGAAAACATGAAACAAGTTATTCTCTTTCAAGAGAAACAAATTCCACCACATCAGTTTTGTTTAAACTTTCAACAACAAATATTGCATTTTCCTAATTTTTTTTATAAAATGAAAGGTGTAAATACTGTAACTTTAACCAGATACTCTTAACTGCAAAATAATTATATGTAAGACTGGCATTTTCATCAAAAGATTACATTTTCACACAAATAACCAAACTTTTTTCTCACCTTATTTTAAGTTAAATTCACATTTTAGGCATATGTGCCTATAAATAGTTTATCATTATAAACATTATTCTCTACACTAAAGACATCACACCATGATACCTAAAGATAGAACCAATCAAAGAAATCACACCATGATACCTAAAGAAAGAACCAATCAAAGAAATCACACCGTGATACCTAAAAATAGAACCAATCAAAGAAATCACACCATGATACCTAAAGATAGAACCAATCAAAGAAATCACACCATGATACCTAAAGATAGAACCAATCAAAGACATCACACCATGATACCTAAAGAAAGATAAAGATAAATGATTGTTACTTATTTCCTATGCAAAGAAATTTAAATTCTTAGAAGAAAATAGAACCAATCGAAGAAATCACACCATGATACCCAAAGAACGATAAAGAGAAGTGATTGCTACTTATTTCCTAAGGCAAGAAATTTAATCTCTTAGAAGAAACTAGAACCAATCAAAGAAATCTTCAGATGGAATGTAACTGACATGATTACTTTAAATAAATTAAAATGGTAAAAGAGTAGCAAAAACGGGTAGCTGCATTAAACAGGCATAATACCTATATTCAAGAGTATTTAGATATAAATTCCAGAACTTTTAATAACTGATACTGGAAGAGATGAAAATCAAAGAAAATAAATAACATACTATTTTGCTACTGTCATAAATAAACTTAAAATAATAAATTATAAATTCTGCAGTTCCCTGTTAAAAAAAAGGGGGATATTTTTCTCCATTTACATCTTCAAATGCAAGAATGATAATGTAATAAATATTAATTTAATTGATTAATAACATTAAACATTAATCAAAGTGAGGATAAACAAACTTATATGGCAAGAATATACTAACTTGTAATGGTTATTAGTGAAGGGTGCAGCACTAGAGATTCGTTTCCTCTGTGCGAGTTTTGATAAATAGTTCATAACTGAGTTAAAACTCGAAGTTCATTAGTTTGCTCAGGATATCTAGAAATACATTGGTACTAGACAGTTTAAACTGACACCAATGTTGAAAATATTTCTGAAACATTGATACATCTGAACATTGTTGGTATTTAACAAGTATAGGATCACTATTCTCTGAAAAGCTCTTAAAACCTTGAGACCCCATAAAAGGGTCTAGTCTTTGATATACATTCTAATTATGTAAACAGATATAGTTAATTGCAGTATTTGGTCTAGAAATTACAGATTATATTGATATGAATTCCCTTGGATGCACTGATGTGATATCTGCTACTGTTTGAACACAATAATTTTAAACTAATAAACAAAGGTGAAAAGTTCTCATAACCAGTACATGTTGGTGTCAACAGTCATTCATTCTAAACAGAGCGTTTGGTTTCAATACTTGTCCAGATTTTCTCCGACCATTACTTTCTGTTCAACAAGCTGCACATCACCTGATGATATAGTTGTTCCATCATCTTCTCTCCTCTCATGTCTATCATCCTCTCTCTTCTCATCTTCCTTCTCTCTCTCTTCCTGCAAGAGCAAACAGAACACTTACTCTGATGTCATGTTCTGTTTAAAAACTCATCTATATATATATGCAAGTATACATACAAATTAAACACTCACTAACCAATGCAAATTCAAGGAAAGATTTGTTATTCATCAGACTAAATATTACAATTCAAATATGAAAATTATGCATCAATAACATGATCAAAAAGTTGTGTACCTTAATTTGCATCCATTGCAATAGAGACATTACTGTTCAAGAAGGAAATGGGTGTTTCTATGTCTAAGAATGATTCACTGGGTAGTTGTATGTCCCAGAATGATTAACTGGGGTATGTGTGTTTCAAAATGATTCACTAGGTATTATTGTCCCAGAATGATTCACTGGGGTATGTGTGTTTCAAAATGATTCACTAGGTATTATTGTCTCAGAATGATTAACTGGGGTGCGTGTTTCAAACTGATTCTCTGGGTATGTGTATGTCTAGGAATGATTCTCTGGGTATGTGTACGTATCAGAATGATTCACCATGTATGTGTATGAATCAGATTGATTCACCACATGTATATATCAGAATGATTCACCACATATGTGTATAGCTCAGAATGATTCTCTGGGTATGTATATGTCTCAGAATGATTCACTGGGTATGTATATGTCTCAGAATGATTCTCTGGATGTATGCATGTCTTAGAATGATTCTCGATTATTATATATGTCTCTAAATGATTCACTGGATGTGTCTGTATTGAGGGCAAACAATTTTTGAAAGTTTCTAAAGCAAAATTTTGGCATTAAGATAAAAGAATAAATTATGCAATAATCTTTGTAATTCCTGCAAGATCAACACATTGAATGGTGTCGTTGACATTTAATGCGTAAATTAAAAAGTAATTTGCTATATTGGCAGTATAATTGGTTCAGTGGTCACAATACTCATTTCTTATCACTAGGTTGCATCTCAGCTACAGCAGGTTACAGCTCAATTATAAGTTATGCATCACCTATAGTTTACAGCTCATTTATAACAAATTATGCATCAGCTACAGCAGGTTACAGTTCAGTTACAAATTAAATATCAGCTAAGGAATGTTATTCATCAGTTACAGCAAGTTACATTTTGAATACAAGAGATTATTACCTCAGTTACAGCTGGTTATGATCTCAATTATGACATGTTATGACTTCATTTACAATAGATTATGTCCCTGCTACAGTAAACATGTTACAACTTGGATTACTGCAAGTTACAAACTCACTGATCGCATGTTCTACCCCAGTTACAATCTCATTTATAAGCAGTTACATCTAGCAGGTTAATTCTCAATACAGTGAGTAAATTAAAGTTTGGAATTTTATTTATTTGGATGCCTTTGGAAGTTTATTTCACAATGTAGAACAATAATTCCTTCACATAATCATCAACTAAGGGGATAAAAAATGCACTTCATCAAAGTGGCTAATTGAGATTACAAACAAAAAAATATCTTTCTATTTCTTCTGATAGTGTATACAAAAAAGAAAAATATCTCTTTCTTCTGATAGCAACTGCAAACAAGAAAAATATCCCTCTTTCTTCCTTCTGTTAACAAGAAAAAATATCTTTCTATTTCTTCTATTAATGAATGTAAACAAGAAAAATTTAATGCAGATACCCTTATCTCAAGAGGAACAATTTTTTTAACCTGATAAGGGTACTAAGAATTGATATCCTTCAAATGCTATGTTTTTCTTTTTTGTTTATTTTTTAAGTAAAGATATCTGACAAATATATGCGGAAATAGGTCAAAATAATTATTAAAAGTTGCCTTACCAAACCCCAGAAATAGAAAACCAAAGTTAAGAAAGTTTAGGATGTTTAAAGATTTCAAATGTACACAGAAAAATGTACAGAAATCCACTCACTTCTTCTTTTCGTCGATAGTATTCATCAATGGCACTTTGGTATTTTGGGGAGGTGATGCCAAAAAACCAAGCTAATTTCTCCCCACAAAAGTCAGCGGCTGAGATATTACATTAAAAAGCACAAAAGATTATTAAATATGAATTTTACAGGCTCTGAAATCACACAATAACATTTTCATTATTCATACACTATGTGGTACTATTTAAAATTTTCAAACACACATCAATACCTCTAACCAAAGCATATAATTTTAATATACTATATGATATCTTTTACGAAAAATACATTTTTAAAACTGGCAATAACTTTCATAAAAGTTTCAATATTAATGTCTTTTATTAATGTCTATGTATAGCATAACTTTTGCTAATTAAATTATGGTCAAAATATTGCACTGAACAAATGGAGATAGAGACAGCCATTTTCATCATCTCTATTTCTTTTTATTGGTAAACTTCCCATTCATTAGAATATATAATTGAAACGGTTTATTTTTTTAATATTTCAATTAAATCTTTCAAAAAGCTGAGCTGGATTGTGGAGCATTTATCTAATATGATTACAATATACTGCTATGCAACAAAACTGCTCAGAAGTGAAAGAGTTAAACAATTAGTACCAGTACAAGTGAAATAAATGATCTACCAGTACAAGTCTGATGTGCAATGGTACAAACACAAACCACAGCCTACCAGTATAAGTTTGATATGTAACCATAGAAACATAAAACCTCTGCCTACCAATCCAAGTTTTATATGCAGCAGTAGAGATACAGAACCACATCCAGGGCAACCAGGTTAATGTTTTCTGAAACAAAACAAATTTCAATAATTGTTAAATAAGAAATTATTTTAAAAAACTGAATTTCTCAATGCCTACACTTTACAGAACACTATTTAACAGTACAAAATAATTTGTAAATATGGTACTTACAAGTAGAAGAAAAAGAAATTGTTCCAGATATACCTGGTATAATCTTGATTATCCAAATACGGATAATTTGGTTTGTAAATTGTAGATTATTCTTGAATGACTCTTTAATTTACTGAATTTTTTATTCATATAATTATGCATTCTAAATATATACCAAGAATATTTGGTTCGTAGAATTATGTACTACTACTAGAAATAAGTGTAAATGTTAACTGATTTATGTACAAATATAAGGTACTAAACAAAAACAAATTTAAATTGCAACAACAAAATACTATAATTTATATTATGATATACATGTATATTGATATTCATACTGATGTATGGAAAAATGTGGTTCAATTTAATCTATTGATTTAATTTTCACCTCTCCTTTCCAATCTTTATATATGAAACACTCCTGTGTTGAATAATATAACTGTTTTGGGGAACTGATTACTCATGTAAACAAGCTGATTCCACCAGAGTAAATTATTTAAATGTATATGTTTGGTCAATAATACAGTGATAATTAATTAGACATGAAGACAATATACATGTATATAACTAATATTCTTATTTTTCTCAATATGTATATAAACTGCTTTCTTCATAGGTTATTGGAATATGGATACAAAAATTAATGTTACATTATATGAACAAGAGAATGGATCTAACAATGCATAAATACCGGATCAACAGGAGGTGATACTAAAGCTTTGTCTTCATCTTCATCTTCATCTGTAGAAAACTCTTCAAGGATGCCATCACTGAAGTGCAGAATTCGTCGTGGAATTTTAACTTTTTTGGGCTTCTGACCATCTTCTAAAGAAACTGATGTGAACTGCTTCTCCGTAGTTCCATCACCTATCACCTCAGGCTGTATGTTGATTTATGGCATGTCATATTTGGTATTAGAAATGCATTCACAAAATTAATCAATCAGTATTACAGGATATTTGAAAACACCATATAGGTAAACAAATGTTGATGTTTTGGTTAGTCTTCACCAGAACAATGTTAACAACATTATCATTAAAGGACAATGAAAAAAATAACTTTCATAAGGATAAACTATTCTTATATTTACTTTAGTTATAACCTAATTTTCAATGACTTAAAATATTTTTAAAGCAGTTCAAATGCTATAAATTAGACAATGCAAAATAATGCTTATTAAAAATCAATTAAAATACTGTTATAGATTATCATGTGTAAGAAATAATAAACCATTCTGAAAAATTGGGGAAATATCAACAAAATATTGCTCTCACATACGTATGTACATATAATTTTGGGACTCAACTGGTACATAACATTTTATTAAAGAAAAACTATTGCAATATACTTGGAACTGACATACAATGCCACGTTATCAACAGGTAACTAAATTCAGTAAAACTCACAATTTATCATAATTTTACTTAATAATGTCATTTGAGAATCTGAAAACACTAGAGCAAGTGGAAAAATCTTAATTTAATCAAAGGCATCACACACACACACACACACACACTCGCGCATATACACAGAAATGAACACATATAAAAGATGTAGGCCTATAAATCAGCGTCTGTCCCTTTCAGTTTCAATCAGGACACTTGACCATTCTTGATAGTAGACCTAATTATTTGCTTTATTATTGATTTGTGAAAACTTACAGTTTTAAATTCATCTTCTTGATAGGACCAAATATAGCCAAACTTTCTCATAAAGAGCATTTCCTTAACCCGAGAAACCCAACATGAATTGTACATATGTATTAACAATAACATCTTAGGAGCACTTTTAAGTTGAATCATTATCAGTTTACATTTCTTTGCATGTATAGGTGAATGTCGAAAGTCCATTCATTAGTATGAATGATACAATTTCTTAAATAACATCTTAAATTAATATTTAAATCAAATAATTCTACATACTTCGTAAACTTTGGTTTGTTCTTCTATAGTAGACATGTCTTCCTAATTGTTGGCATAGCATACAAACGATTGATTACTCAGTCGCATTGTCATTGGACGGAAGTAATGAAACTAGCCTCCCCTGAACTCTAGCAGACAGCCAATATGTTCAATAAATGTATACTTTGTATATATGTATATTAATATATAAATATAACTATTCGACTGACTGATGAATTCATCTCTATCAACCTTCAATACAGCGACGATGATCAAAATTTTAATTATTCTTTTTCTCCTAGTTGTTGCCCTAGCCGTGCTTTTGGGAAATTTAAGAGATTCTTTAGATCCTAACATTACAGTTGACGTGCCGATCATTCGTCCTTTCCGAAACAGCGATATTTGGCCGACAGTAGGCAATCGTCCAGAAAATATTTTTTGGATTGTTCAGGTGTGTAAGGAGTATTTTCACTCTAATGTAGACTTTTGCAATATGAAATAATATTTCTGAACAAAAGTGTTGATTTATTGTAAATATTATATCGTAAATTTTACATCTTGCCGAGTACAATTAGCCTATATGAATAAGTAGTACCATATTTAAATTACATCATTATATTCAATGGCATACTTAGCATTAAACAAATTACACATATATTTTATTAGTTGGATGAATTTGGTCTTGAAATAACTATTTACATTCATAAAATAATGTACTATTATTTCTGTTCTTTACAGTAAGCATTTTTGATTTTGCATTATTATGTTTCAAAATAAATATTGTACTCGTATATATTCTACATACTACATATACATACTTAATGAAACAAGATAGATAGATAGATAGATAGATAGATAGATAGATAGATAGATAGATAGATAGATAGAGCGAGAGAGAGAGAGAAGTCAATAAATAGAATTAATTAAATTACATTAAATTGGAGGGCTTTTTGCAAAATACTCTATTAATTTGTTAATTGCATTTTACTTCTTTTTATCCAGTTGTCTGATATTCATATAAGCAAATTCCGAGATCTAAAGCGAGGTCCTGATCTAGTTCATTTCTGCAAGGATTACTTGTCAGTAATTCAGCCCCACATTATCTTAGTGTCTGGTGAGAATTTCACATATATTTATATTTATAATAAATGTTTGTTTAGATTTCCTTGATGCATATGCTTGCTTTGTTGTCTTTAGATATAAAAAATTAAAATAACATAAATGGTTGTAATTTGTTACAAAGAAAAATGGATGTATAAATCTTCACAGAGTTTGTTTAAATCATGCTTTTCCTTTTTTATGATTAATTGATGTTATTTACTTATTAAGTTTTAAACTGCCTTTGGACTGAAGGTGAGGGATTTTGACATTCCTATTTAAATTTGTACAAGGTGCTATTGATTGTTTGTTCTCATTATACTAGTTTCTTTTTTTACTTTGATGTTGAGATAGGTGGGAAAATATATCAGTATCCTCTAATTTTAGAAAAAGTTAATTTTTTTGCCTATCCTGAGTATTACTATTAGATATAGATATCAGTATGTGATAGTGAGTCAGAAAGTATTAACTATTTTTTTTCCAAATAATATGATTACAATGAGTATGTTGTAGACTAACATAATTTTTTTTTGTATTGCCCTCATTTTCCACACAGACAATCAGTCCATGATCTTCTATAAAAAATTTTTTTTTGGTGAGTGACAAGTCATGCATACACAATTTCTTTCAGTTGCACTTCAAGTTCTTGGTCACTGGTAAAATTGGCGCCCTCTCAAAGTATCTGTTTTAAAACCCATTTTGTACAAACTTTATGAACTCCAAGTTGGCCATGGCCAGAATCTGACTGGTCAGATTTTAGAAACATTTCAATCTTGTAATGAATTAGGGTTTTTAGCTGTGCACAAAATAAGCAGTGCAGCCAACACAACAAGTTTTAAAATAAATCATTGCAGAAACTAGAGTAGTTTCAGAATGAATGTTTTTAGAGTGGTTTCTAGGTGATATGCATTGGATTATACAAGCTTCATGTTTTAATGGTAGTGGTGACAGCAATCATGTTGTTATGCTATGTACTGTATAATTCTGATTTTTAAAAAGTAAGGAAGAAATAATTTCTTGGTTGATTTAACTATACACACCCACCCTTTTATTACATCAAACTCATCCCAACCCTTTCCTCCTACTTTGAATGATGTTATTTATGGACACCCTTTGTAAAGTGAAATTTTACCACTTTGATCAATCCTCACATGTTTATTATTCATTAAGGAAAGTAATATTTCTATTAAAATAATGAGTAAATAAACAAACTATGATGTTGTGACTAATTTATTTTTTTCAGATGTTTAAACTGTTATACAGGAAAATAGGCTTACAACTTTGTGTTTAATTGAAAATAGACTAAGATTTACCTACTTAACAGATTAATTTCTAATAGTAATACTAGTGATGGAAGGAGTTAGAAATGGATGAAATAAATTATATTAACATTAAAAACCCTAACGTGGCAAGCCACACACCTGTCCTCAATACTTCAGTATTTGTCAGGCATTTCGTAGTATTTGAATAATAAATTTCAAATTAATAATGGCTAATTCCAACCTGATGTAAAGAGACAACACTGACTGTCATAGGATGAACACAAATACTGTTAACATTTGGAGATGCATTTAATTTTGAAGAAAAAAACATAATGGCTGCAGCAAGATAAAATCATTTTGACTCAAGTGTGCACTGGCATTGTGTATCAGCGAGCAGACTAAGGATGGTTGGGGCATGGTCCTTTCTGTCACTTGATGCAGTGTATAAATAACAGGGTACTGATTTTTTTCTCAGTAGGAGACATTTTGCCAGGGATTTTTTTTTTTAACTGGGAGAGTGTTCTTGATGATCTTTCTTTGATGGCTGCAAAAATGGCTCTGATGACTTCAGGCAACTTTTGGCACTCTAGTGCATATGAAGACTGGTCTATTTAATTCACCAATCACATAGTCAGTTGGCTAAATATCTGATGATTTATTACAACTTGGCCCACATTGGATGGTTAAGTTCCATAAGTTTCATTCAAAGTCTATATGGGGACTAGTTAGTGGCATTTTTGTAACATGGGAATCAAAGGGTGCAAGACTTTTTACGATGAAATATTTACCAGAGACTTGCTCCCTGGGATCCAAAGATAAATTAATTGTGGGGAGGCTACACCCCCATCCCCTTATCATCTAATTCTACTGCTAAGTTTCTCTTATCCATTTGTTTTGGACTTTATTTTTGTTGTTGTATAGCAGTGATTGCTGCTTGTGTCGGAGTTTTTCAATGATTTAAATTAAAAATTACAAACAAAACTAACAAAACCCTTGTGTGACTGTTTGTAATTGTATTCAGGTGACTTGACTGATGCAAAAGATGCTGATGACAAAAAGTCATCACAGTTCATAGATGAGTGGAAGGTTTACCAGAAAGCGATCCAGGAATGCCGAACATACACTAATGCAACTTTCTTGGACACAAGAGGAAATCATGGTTTGTATTTACAAATCAGTGCAAATATTTCTGGTAAAAATTATTTATAAACAGTGTTTGTCTTCATTTATGGACAAGTGTGATTCAAGCAACATAAGACATCTATGCTGTCTTTGAAATAAGTAAAGTAATTCTTGCTAGGGGTATACTAATGTATATCCATCAAATTTAAGTACAACAGGTAGGCTTTATTTTCACATAAAAGTAGCACGTTTTTATTAAATTGACATTCACCATTACATTTTAAGGGTTTCATGGATGTAAACTAAGATAACATTTATTTATTTCAGAATCCTCATTATGTATACTCTAGTATCTTGTAATAGTAAAGGTAATAGATATTGTTTTCATGAGGAACAGTAACTCTGCAATAGATAATTGTCTAATTAGGGGATAGTAACTGCAAGACATCACTTTATTTAGTTATTCCAGTTATATAATTCCTACATTTATTTTATGTAGATTTTCCCATTCCAGTTTTCCAGAGTAGTTTTGTTGCAGATACTTTTGTATGGAACACTGACAATTCTCTGGGAAAGGAGTTTTAAAAGTTTAAAAGCAGGCACCGAATGAGTTGAAGTGATTTTATATAAAAATGTTTGCCATATAACAAGGTTTCTTTCTTCTTTCAAAATATCAATCTTTCACAAATTTTGCACATGAAATAATGCTTAAGTGATTCATAGAAAATGAGGATTGTTTGAATAGACTGCCATAGTAAATGAGGATTGTTTGAATATACTGCTATTGTAAATGAGGATTGTCTAATAGATTTTGCTATCGTAAATGAGGATTTTCTGAATAGACTGCCATTGTAAATGAGGATTTTCTGAATAGACTGCCATTGTAAATGAGGATTTTCTGAATAGACTGCCATTGTAAATGAGGATTGTTTAATAGATTTTGCTATCATAACGGAGGATTGTCTGAATAGACTAAACCATTTTAAACAAAGATTTTCTCAATAGACTTTGCCATAGTAGTAGGATCATCTGCATAGAACTCCATTGTGGACAACAGTAAAAAACTATAATTGTCTTTAAATAATTACACTTGACAAAATATCGGAATAGCTTTATTAAATAGTTTCTTCAATAAACTCTTATAATTGAATGTATTGTATTATTCAGATGCATTTAATGTTCCTGATGTTGATGGGGATGGAAACTTGTACAGGTAGGTTACACATTAATGTATAAAAAATATATTTATTTCTGTCTTGCATTTAAAACATGTGAGTTATTGTACTTTTTTAAAACAAACAATTAATTGTATATTCCTGTCCCTAATATATCTCTCTTACATATACATGAATTGCATGCATACAAAATGCGCACACACACGCACACACACACACACACACGCACGCACGCACGTTTTCCTTGTAAATTTGCTTGAAAATAAAAGAGAAAAAGAACACAGTTTATGTTGTATGTTTTAAACTGTGTCCCTTTAGTGCACATTGATGGAGAACATCATACACCATGGTCAGTAAAGATTTTCAGATTAATTTCGTTATCAGTTATATTATATAATTGTAACTTATAATTACTTTCATGGTTGTGAAAATCATTAATGCAACAAAGCATCGCTATACTGGTAGAGAAAAGACTGCTTCAGTGGGCTTATTAAAATAAAAGAAGGAATTCTTGTACCATATTCATTTCTCGTACATTGAAATACATACATTTAAACAATAATATACCAGTTGATGCAGGCACATGGTAAACATGCTGTTTTCTTCATAATGTACTCCCCAAAACACTTCATTTACATAAACAATTATAATAAATACTTTTCTTGCTGTGGATTTAATCAGTTACATGTTGGACTATCTGGAGATCAGCTTATATTTTTATTTCATTTTTCTGAATAAATAATAAACTTTAAATTTTAACTAAAGCCTAATAAATGCATTGGACTCACACTGGTTATGATATGATTGCACATAAAACAAAAAAAATTTGTGGTGAGTCAAATTAATATTATGATTAGTAAGGCACCCACATGATGAACCTTGAGTTCTCAACAAGTCTCTCACCAAGTCCAACAAAGCCAGCTTTGGGTTTTTTTCCTTCAGCATTGAACAGATCACTGCTTAGAACTGAGTATCAGTGAAGTACATTTACTTGACTTGAGTTTAGGGATCAATTAATTATGAAAATTACTTATGTATCTTTAAATACTGAAATCACACTGAGTATGATGCAATTCTAACACCATGACATGCATGTGAGAACATAGACTAGCTGGGAGTGGGGGTATAGCAAATTCATAACTTTCATCTCACTCACACTCTAAATAACAAGCACTACTAATCAAGTTAATCTCTGTACTAATGCTTTTTACTTGAAAATCACACCAGGGTACAACAAAATTAATACCTGATGTAAGTTTTCTGGATGGGTAAGAATAAATACAAAGCTAGAGTCAAATGAGACAATGGAACTCAGTAATTCATTTGGTTGTAAATGCATTTGTCTCCCATATTCCTTGAGTTGTATTTATCTATATAATTTATCACTAGGGTACTATATCATGTTTAGTTTTATATTATCCTCTGTTCACTTCAAATGTACCATTGATTTTTGTAATGTTTTTTAAATCTTAACAACCCATACCATGCTGTGTATCCAAGGATTGATACAGCCTAAAATATCTAAGATTTAAAAAAAAAAACTCCCACTATTTTCTAATCATAATTTTCTCTGACAGTTTATTATTAGTAATATATCAGATATATTTATTTTTGTATTTTTCACATAATATCCTATTTAAATATATTTTTATTTTCAATCATAAATAGTGTTTTGCCTGGTATTTAACTGGTAACCTAGTAGAATAAAAATATTAAAATGTCTATCTTTTAATTGATATATATGTATTTAAATAATAAATATAAAAGGAATTTTGGAAAATCAACTTTACATATTAACTTTTAAAAAATATCATATAAATGCAGTATCTCCATGACCTAAAATGTTGCCAGGTCTACAAGGAGTATATCTTTATATCATTCATTTTAAAAAAAATCAGTTTAGCTACACAAGGCAGCCACTAAATGCAAATCTGTTTTTCTGCATCCTTATTGTCCAGTGACATAACCCTTACTATTTTGATTTCCTCATTATTCTAACATCCTCAAATCTGCTCTGATATAAAAAAAATATTTTGACTTCTAAATAGAGAGTGAAGGGACAGTACCAAGACTGTAAGTTTGTTTAGGATGCAGAGCTAGAATAAATCTATTAAGTACTTGAAAGTTGAATTATTTTCTTCTTTTTTTTTGTATGTGAAATTAATAAAGTTTTTTTAAAATTCTTTTTCTTTAGGAAATACTCTGTGAGTGGTCATCTTCATGCATTGTCATATCGCTATGAACATATCACCCCATTTGGGAGGTACTCTTTCATTGCAGTTGATGCCTGTCCTGTGCCCGGGCCGAAAAGACCTTTCAACTTTTTTGGCCATCTTGACGAAGTAGGTTCCATGAGCATTCTTTATGTAGATCACATTCTTTAAGCATTCCATGTCTTGACCCCATCACCAAACACATTTCCTGTTTAGAAATGCATAAGTCCTTCACAAAGAAATATTTTCTTTAACATGAAATATTAAAACTGTTTTGTTTCTTAAAATTAATTTATGATATTAGTTCACAGTTGGTCACTGCTGAATGCTTGTGTATTGCCCTGTTTAGAAGAGTTGTCACATCTTGTTTCTCTTTTACTCCTATATACACATAGGAAATATACAAACTTTTCATCTATGTGTAAGCATGCATGCCTGTGGGCATGTGCATATGTATGTTGTGTGTGTGGTGTTTGTATGTGTGTGCATGCATGCATGTGTGAAATATACAGACTTACACATACACACCCATGATCAGACTTTGTAAAAGGGCAGCACCCTTAGTCTTAATGAAATAATTTGTGTATTTCACAAATTGTATAACTCTTAGATAATGGTGTACATGCTAATAGTGTGTTGAACTGTATTCAGGGTCGAGTGCAGCAGCTCATAGATCTGTCTACGGAGAGCAGAGACAGTAACCTAACCTTGTGGTTTGGTCACTACCCTACTTCCCTGATTGTGCAAGACCCACCTGGCATTAGACACATTATGAGGTAATACAATTTTGGATTTATTGACTAGACACATTATGAGGTACATACAATTGGATTTATTGACTTGACATATCATGAGGTGCATACACTTTGATATATTGACTAGACACATTATAAAGTACAAACAGTCGAATTTGCTGACTATACACATTATGAGGTGCATTTACTTGGGTTTAGACTAGACACATTATGAGATACATACAGATGGATATGCTGACTAGACACATTATGATGTATTATTTACTGGATTTACTGAGTAGGCACATTGTGAGGTACATACAATTGGATTTACTGATTAGCCCCTATATGATGTACAGACAATTTAGATTTACACATTATAATCTGCTTGAGATATGATTTATTGTCTAGATGCATGAGGTACACAAAATTTAATTGATTGAATAGACACATTATGAGATACCCAAGGACCAGTTTTTTGACTAGACACATTTACTGGTTAGACACATGAGCTACTCTGATCCATTTTAGTAACATTTTGAGATGCAAAGTGTGAGATTTACTGGTGGGACACTATTCGGTACAAAAGAAAAGATGTGATTTACTTACTAAATAAAGGATTTCAAAGATTTTATTTCCATACTAGATATAGGATTTCAAAGATTGGATTTGCTGATGAGATATGAGGTGCACAAGAATTGATTTTTTGACTAGACATATATGATAAGGTACACAAGTTTTGATTTATTGAATATGTCCATTGTGAGGTACACAAGTTTAGATTTACTGAATATGTCCATTGAGAGGCACACAAGTTTAGATTTACTGAATATGTCCATTGAGAGGTACACAAGTTTAGATTTACTGAATATGTCCATTGAGAGGTACACAAGTTTTGATTTATTGAATATGTACATTGTGAGGTACACAAGTTTAGATTTACTGAATATGTCCATTGAGAGGTACACAAGTTTAGATTTACTGAATACATACAATATAAGGTACACATGTTTTGCCTCATTTACAATTAAACAGCATTCATTGTGATGGCTAGACATTTCCGTCACAAAATTTGAAATGGTTTACATATGTTTTCATCCAAGCTTCAAATTATGTTCTGATACATTATAATATATATATATATATATATATATATATATTTTACTAGCTTCCTAACTGTCTTTCCTATTTATCTGCACAGTTATGAATAGTCCACTGAAATATCGTTTAAATGCTTTTGTAGATAATGCTATTGTAGATAATATTGCATTCAGTCAATAAAAGTGTGCTAACTCCACTTTCTTTTATTTCTTGAGAACAGGGAGGTAGAATTCATTTCTCCTAATATTTTTGTGCAGGAATGGGGTTGCATATCTTTGTGGGCACCTTCACACATTGGGTGAAATTTTGCCTGAGATGTACACCCGACAAAAAACTGGAACATTGGAGTTAGAACTGGGTGACTGGAAAATTTATAGAACGTGAGAAAACTTATATATAATATTTATATATTTAAATATTTAACTCTATTCACAGTAGATGCAAAAGTCTTTTCTCTGCCTAAACTTTAGTACTCATATTGATCTTTGTCTATGTTTACCATTTACCATATTGTAGCTGTCATACCTGCTTAGTGTATTTTTTACATATCTTTTAAAGTTGTCATAGGTGTTGATCACATCATATTTGTTTATATAATTTAACACCTCTTGACAATAGTTTTTAACAGAATCAGATTTGCTTTACATAATCTTATAGTGTTGACAGTAGTTCTTTATCAGAATCAGATTTGCTTTACATATCTCATAGTGTTGATAGTAGTTCTTTATCAGAATCAGATTTGCTTTACACAATCTCATGGTGTTGAAAATAGTTGTTTATCAGAATTAAGGTTAAATTCTATGCCGGATTTGTTGTACATAATTTGGTGGTGTTGACAAAAGTTGTTTATCAAAACAAAGGTGAAATGTTATGCTAGATTTCTTTTGTATAATCCAATAGTTTTGACAGTTGGTGAAACCATGGTGAAACAATATGCTATATTTGTATGACATAATCTAATAGTTTTGACAGTTGTTTATTAAAACCATGGTGAAACAATATGCTATATTTGTATGACATAATCTAATAGTTTTGACAGTTGTTTATTAAAACCATGGTGAAACAATATGCTATATTTGTTTGACATAATCTAATAGTTTTGACAGTTGTTTATTAAAACCATGGTGAAACAATATGCTATATTTATTTGACTTATATTTATGTAGAGATATACTATGTGAGTTAACCAAACACTATAAATGTTTAAACTAAGCTGCACCCATTGGCTAGTCTCGTTCTCATAAATGATTCTCATTGGATAATGGGAAACTGCTCACTCAGTTTCCATTAGGTCAGCGAATCTAGAATATTCTTGCCTTAGGCTGTTTACTTCAAACTCAGACACTTTCAAAATAACACCATAAAGAGTGCCCAAGGTCGGGTTACTCTGACAATTTAGCAGTTTATATAACAATGGGGTTATAAATAATAGGGAGGGGCAAATTTGCTATGTCACAAGTTGTGTATTAAAAACATGGTGAAACAATATGCTATATTTGTTTGACATAATCTAATAGTATTGACAATAGTTGTTAGTCAAGATCAAGGTGAAATATTATGATTGATTTATTTACTTTAATTTTGTTTAGTTCAGTTCATATTTTTCTGGTC
Source organism: Sinotaia quadrata (assembly GCA_028829895.1). Taxonomy (NCBI): domain Eukaryota; kingdom Metazoa; phylum Mollusca; class Gastropoda; order Architaenioglossa; family Viviparidae; genus Sinotaia; species Sinotaia quadrata. Next base: position 6,148,645 of record CM054177.1, read on the forward strand.
TTGAGAAGATTGTATATTGATACAGAAACTGAACAATATATTATAACAATAGAAATAACAATATTTAAAATCCTTTGAGCCACATAAAAATATTAGTATTCCCATATATGCTTTTTAATCAGACCTGTCACTGGTATTCTACTTCAAATTCTAGATTCAAAATGTATAAGACTATTTAGCTTCAAGGCAATATGTATAAAATATGTGATCAGCCTGTAGAAGAGTGTAGACATCAAGGAAATACACTGGTGACTCGATATAACACGGTCCCTGGGGTCCCCAAAATTTGACCACATTATAACAAGGAATCCATGTCACATGGCTACTGTTTATCAACTTATGGTTCAACCTTCCTCACCATATGTACTTTTAAGCCATGTAATTTAAGCAGTTGTAAACATAGCACTGTTGGACTAAATTAGAAAATCATATATATAAAGATTATTAGCATTAATAAAACTTGCAATTGGCCTTGGAGAGAGGGATAGAGGTAATAATCAGTCTTCTAACTGTCTTTCCTATTTACTTACAAATTTACTCTTACATATGATTTGTTTTTTATAATTTTTTTTTTTATTTGTTTCAAGTTACGTGCAAATTCGACTAAAGATGGTTTTGAGAATGGAATTTGTTCATAACCCGAGGAACGCCTGTAGTTAAAACTTTCTGCATCTTATTGTTTCATGGATAAAAGTTAGTCTTAAATATATTTATGATTAATCATTCCAGATTCCGTGTGCTGGCCATTGACCATGATCTTTTGTCTTTTGTGGATGGACGTTTAGGTGATTGGCCAATAGTGTTAGTTACTAATCCAAAACATAATCTCTTTCTGACCCCCCGTCATGAACCCATTGAGCTGATTGGCACCTCTTCACACATTAGGTAAAGATTTATCAAAATTACTAGAATTATTTATTTGTTGCCTCATCAGACATTAGATAAAGGTTTATCAGAATTACAAGAATTATTTTTTTGTTACATTTTTATACATTAGGTAAAGGTTTATCAAAATTACAAGAATTATTTTTCCTTGTCATTTTACACAAAGATTTAGCAAATTTAATAGAATTATTTTTTTGTTGTTGTTACATCACACATTAGGTAAAGATTTATTAAAATTACTAGAATTATATTTTGGTTCTCTCATCACACATTAGGTAAAGGTTTATCAAAATTACAAGAATTATTTTTTATTACCTTTACATACATTAGATAAAGGTTTCTCAAGAATTATATTTTACAAGAATTATTTTGTTGTTGTCTTGTCATACATTAGATAAAAGTTTATCAAAATTACAAGAAATATTTTTTGGTTACCTCATCAGACATTAGATAAAGGTTTATCAATATTATAAGAATTATTCTTTTGTTATCTTTTTACACATTAGGTAAAGGTTTATTAAAATTACAAGAATTATTTTTTTTTGTTACCTTTTCACACATTAGGTAAAGGTTTATCAAAATTACAAGAATGATTTTTTTTGTTACCTTTTCACACATTAGGTAAGGGTTTATCAAAATTACAAGAATTATTTTTTTGTTACCTTTTCACACATTAGGTAAAAGTTTATCAAAAATTAGAATTATTCTTTTGTTACTTTTCCACATATTAGGTAAAGGTTTATCAAAATTATTATAATTATTTTGGGGTTGAAAGGCTCCTTAGGCTATCAACCAGTTGATGGAATTTAGCTTTAACTGATTTCCAATTTAGAACAAAAATATAATACAAAAATACATGGATAGTTAAAATTGCTTTTAATTTCTTACCATGACAAGTATTATTTGCAGTCTAGAGTTTAATTTGTAATCAGACTGAAAAAATTGCTATGAACCAACATGTTTTTGAGAACTTAACACAAGCTTCACTTTATAATACTTTACAAGCAGTATTGGAATTTCTACATATCATTTCATAGTAAATAACATGTTCGTGAACATTATTTGAGTATGTTTCATGAAGATTAAATATTGGGCATCATTAACAGTATTTCATGTCAGTTTTTTTTTCCAGAACTATCATGCTGTACTTATACACTTATTTTACTACAGTATTTAGAACTAAACTTTTGTGCTTGAAACAAACAGGTAGCTTAGTGACTGGGTTACATCATTTTACTATTTAGAACTAAAATTTTGTGCTTGAAACAGACAAGGGGCTTAGTGACTGTGTTACATCATTTTCATTTACCAAAGAGGAGATTATTTAAGAGAACTGTCATTTTCTAATTTTATATTTTAAATTTCACACTGTTAATTTACTAAAAATATAATTTATAATTACTTTAAAGAAATAGACTTAATGTTTGAACTGTGATTGAATGATAATATTGGGTTTGTTGTTGTTGTCACAGGCTGCTCATCTTTCATCACCAACCATTAACCAGTGTGGAGATTTATATTGACTCTGTATTCATTGGTGTGGCTGTTCAGAGTAAGGGTCCCCTGTATACACTGCAGTGGAACCCAGATTCATATAATTTGGGACAGCATGACCTTAGAGTGATTGTTAAGGTAAGAATTTTAAATTGTGTTCACTTTCCATCTGTTGGATTCTTGAACACTAGTTAAACAATTGATATTTTTAACTTAAAATAAAAATAAATTCACACACGAAAGAACATTCAAGCACTGACAAGTATTTTGGGGACGGGTGGAATGGATGAACAGGTTTGTTGTGGGTTGGTATGACCCAGCCTTATTCCAGACATTCCTGATTGATCAGGGCCCAGTTGGGGTTGCCCTAATGCTTCATAGCAATAATATAAAATGAATGGTTATTAATTATAATTTACTCAGGTACATTTATTTCCTTTTTGTGACCCCACAGCCTCACATTGCTTCAAGGGTGGGAGGGCTGGCGGAAAGGGGTGAAAAAGATTGCACCAGTTTGGTGCACACTCTCAACTGCCCTAAGTTCATGTTTGAAAATTATCATAATAGACAAGTTATTCTCAACATTATTATCGGTTTTATTATCATAATAGACAAGTTATTCTCAACATTATTATCATAATAGTAATAGATATAAGTTATTCTCAACTAAATATATTTTATTATCATAATAGAGAAGTTATTCTGAACTAAATAGGTTTTATTATCATAATAGACAAGTTATTCCCAATTATATTTATTATTCTCAACTAAATATATTTTATCATCATCATAGACAAATTATTTTCAACTATATATATTTTATTATCATAAAAGATAAGTTATTCTTAACTACTACCACTACTACTAACACCACCACCACTACCACCACTAAAAATTTTTGTCTGCAGGATGTAAGTGGACTTATAAAGACAATTGAACAACCATTTTCTGTTGATGGAACCCAGTCACAATTTTCCTTTATGTCACGATTCATTCTCATGATGAACATCTTATCTTTGGTAAGTGGTCTTTTATAATTTAAGTTTGCAGATCTCTTGCAGTGAATTTTTATTTCACACCATTTATATGTTTATCAGCATTTCCACTCCTTGCAGAAGTTGTTCAGCATTTAGATATTATCTGTGTTGGGATTCAGTAGTTTGTAGATGTGAGCAGAAACATTGAATGTTTATTTCAAATAATTTATAATAAATTCTTTTCAATGGATCCATTTCTTGTGCAAGTATTTAGCATTCATATATTAAGTGTGATGGGTTCAGAATCAGACATTGTGTCATGAATGTTTATGATATATATTTATTAGCAATTCCATATATAGATATTGCCAATTCCATATAGATATTGCCAATTCCATATAGATATTGCCAATTCCATATATAGATATTGCCAATGACATTTGCAATAGCATTGCATGTCACTTTTAAAATATGGGTTAAAGAAAGAAAGTTATAAACGAAAGAAGAGAGAAGTTAGAGAGATGGAGAGAGATGGGGAGAGATGAGAGATGGAGAGAAATGGGAGAAATGAGAGAGATGGGGGAGAGAAATGGGAGAGGTGAGAGAGATGTGGAGAGATGGAGAGAAATGGGAGAGATGAGAGATGGAGAGAAATGGGAGAGATGAGAGATGGAGAGAAATGGGAGAGTTGAGGGAGGGAGAGAGAGGAGATGGAAAGAGATGAGAGAGTGATGGAGAGAGATGAGAGAGATGAAAGATGGGGAGAGATAAGAGATGGAGAGAAATGGGAGAGATGAGAGAGAGGGAGAGGTATGAGGGAAAGATGGAGAAAGATGAGAGATGAGGGAGAGAGAAAGTACAGGTAATGTATATTTAATGGTGCTATTTCTTTTGTTATGGCAGGGCAAATTGGCATTTGGCTGTCTTGTTTTTGCATATGTGCTGCTATTAGCATCTCTGCGTCAGTTCACTGTGGTTCGAAACTTGTACTTTTCAGGTACATCTTTAGGATATTTCTGTTTATAATCGTTTTATATATCCAGACAGTTAATTTATAATTACATAATTAATTTTGTGTATCATAGTCTGATGTAAGAATCTATTTGCAGTGAATAATTAGTAATAGAAATAGATTTGTGAAAATACTGAATAATTGGTTTAATTAATATTAGGAAAGGCTTTATGAGCATAGTGAATATTTAGAATACTCAGTATTAGGAAAGGCTTTATGAGCATTGTGAATAATTAGAATAATCAGTATTAGGAAAGGTTTTATGAGCATACTGAATAATTAGAAGAGTATACTGAATAATTAGAATACTCAGTATTAGGAAAGGCTTTATGAGCATAGTGAATAATTAGAATAATCAGTATTAGGAAAGGCTTTATGAGCATAGTGAATATTTAGAATACTCAGTATTAGGAATGGATTTGTGAACATCAATTGTAGGATGTGGAAAGCGAGCTGGATTTGAGATCTAGATGTTGTCCTCACAAGGAGGTGATAGGATTTGAACCCTTCGCTGCCACCACCACCACCACCACCACCACCACCATCACTAATACTACCACCACTAATACTACCACCACTACCACTACTACTACCACCAATACCACTACTACTACCACCAATACCACTATTGCTACCAGCACCACTAACCACTACCACTACTACCACCACTACTACTATCTCCACTACCATCACTACTACTACCTCTACTACTCTACTACCACTGCTACTACTACTACCACTACTTCTAACACCACCACCACTATTACCACTAACATCATAAGGATTTCAGATTTTGTTGTTGTTGTATAGTTTAGCAATGATTTCCAGTTAAAAAGAAAATCTGTTATTTATCTTTCCTTTTGTATAACCTTTAAAAAATAGATGACACTTTTTCTCTCCACAGGTAACAATTTCTTTGTGGGTTTGATCAATTCATGGTTGCTTCGACTGTGGCTTGTGGCTAAGACAGACACTGTTTACAAAATTTTACTTGGCTTCATCCTGTACATAACATTTGGTAAAAATTTGTTTTATTCCATCATACTTTTCAGGAGTTTTATTTGAAAATACTCATTTAAACTTTGTTCATTTATTTGGTCCTTTCTGAAGAGTTGTTTTTGAATTATCTCTGTCTTTCAGGAATTATGGTCAAAATAGAATGGTGATGACGAGACGGATGTTTTTGAATAATTTCTTTATTTTAGGAATTATGGTCTGTATAGTGTTGATGATGAGACATTTGTTTTTGAATTATTTCTTTTTATAGGTGACCTTTAAAGGAATTGTGATTAGAATAGAATGAATATGAGAAATGCTGTCTGAATTATTTCATTTTTATAGGTTTCTTTAAAGAAATTATGGTCAGAATAAAATGGTGATGTGTTATTTTTTGTTTGTTTGGGGAAATGTTTAATAGAATTATGGTTTTAATTTAGTGTCAGTTAAGCATAATATAATCAGTATGAAAATAAAGGCTTAATGCAATAAAACAAATTCTAAATGGTGTTGACAAGAAAACTCATGGTTTCATTTAAAAATGAAAATACAGTTTGCTCATTGTAAGGTTTTTATATGGTAATCTTGAACAATGAAAGTCTCTTACATTTTAAAACTCTAGTGTTAGAAATAGAAAACAACAACAGTTTAAATAATTCAACCCTGTTTATCTCGGGGCTTCTTGTAGAAGTATAGCAATTAGGTATTTCCCTTTAAAGTATTCTAGAAATTGACCACATAAAACAGTAATAGAATGACGTCAGTGGCGCCTATGGGTCAAAGTCAATAGAAGAGATATTCTATCTGGCTTATTGTAAAGCAGAATTGAAAGTCACAAGTATGTGTTGCCAACCTGCAATGCAAATGGTTAGAAAGGATTAAGAATTTTTTAAAAGTTAAAATAAAATAGATTTTAAAAAGTGAGTTTCCTTTATAAAAACTGTACTTAAAAGTAGACAATAATTTATTAGCACTGACTTAGGTAGGAAATAATTTATTAATAATGCACTTAAAAATTAGAAAATAATTCATCTTGGCTCTTAACTGGGTCAACTTGACATACAAAATAAAACTGAGTGGCTTTTATATATGAATTTCTCATTTTGCAGAATTACAATATTTTGAAACTAATTTGTTGCTGTTTTGAGTTTATTAGACAACTGTAACAAATCATCTTCCTTGATTTGAAAGCAGATTGACATTGTGACTATGCAAACATTAACATAAATTACCTCCCTTGCTTGAAAAAAATCTGGTGAGATTATCTCCCTTGATTTGAAAGCTCAACAGCCAGCAGTCATGCAAAAACTAAAATTATGTCCTTTGATTTGAATGCAGATTTACTGTTTAATATGCTGCATCTTTTATTTTATATACTAAGTTTGAGCCAATCAGATTTTTTTAAAGTGTGTCTACCTTTCAAAATTTATTTTCTACTTTAAGTTTAGTGGTCTATAAAATTGTATGAGTTGGAAAACATCTGTTGGCATCTTGAATTAATTTTCATCATCAGATCCTTTTCTAAAAAGTGATCATAAGAACATATTGATTACATTAGACAGTCAGTAACTTTGTGTATAGACAAAAAATTTCATTCTTGATTATGCCATACTCCTTCTCATGGGATGCTTGAATTAACCTTTAAACACTTTACAATAAATATAATACATGATACAAAGTAAACTTAAATTATAAAATGTAGTACACAATATTTGATGATACAATCTACATATAGTAAACACTATACCTAAATTATAAAATATAGTACACAATATTTGATGATACAATCTACATATAGTAAACACTATACCTAAATTATAAAATATAGTACACAATATTTGATGATACAATCTACATATAGTAAACACTATACCTAAATTATAAATGCAAAAATAAATATTGTAACATACATGGTGAGCATTTATAGATGAAAACAGAAAATACATGGGGATGGGGATCAGATATGAAATTTAAAAGAACCCAGGCATTATTATAGGTGAATTGCTGGCAGTTAGTTAATTAGATTATTCAGTTAATATAGTATAAATTATAGCTTCGTGTACCTATGTATTTAATCAATCCTGAAAATGAAAGTTAAAAGAAAGTTCATTTATGGTCAAAATCATTGCAGGGCCATGGTTTGTAGGCGACTTGATGACTGAATACAAAGGTGTTGTGTTTATATGGGGAATCTTTCTGAAAGGCTCCTTTCTTCCTGGAGATCTGAATTATTTCTATGGCATCTTCCAGGTATGTTTATCAGTAGATTGTTGCATGGAAAACGGGTGTGACTTATATAGTTATGGTTTTGCTTGCATGCGTGAAAGATTCTTTCAAAGACAGAAAGTTAAATAAACCCATAACTTAATGCAAGTTTTCTCTCAGCTTTGCCAGCCAACTAACAATGCTCTAGGTCAGGTATATTGAAATGCATTATAATATTTTCAACCATCCCTTTATGCTGGTCAGCAACTGGACAGATAGCTTATATCCCCACACTTCAGACTTGACAGATATCTTATATCTCTACCCTTTGGACTTGAACTTGATAAATATCTTATATCTCTATCCTGTAGACTTGGACTTGATAAATATTTTATATCTCTATCCTGTAGACATGGACTTGATAAATATTTTATATCTCTACCCTTTGGGCTTGACAGATATCTTTTATCCCCACCCTTTGGATTGAAATTGATAAATATCTTATATCTCTCCCCTTTGGACTTGAATTGATAAAATTCTTATATCTCTCCCCATTGGATTTGAATTGATAAAATTCGTATATCTCTACCATTTGGACTTGAACTTGACAGATATCTTATATCCCTACCCTTTGGATTTGAACATGGTAAATATCTTATATCTCTACCCTTTGGACTTGGATGATAAATATTTTATATCTCTATCCTTTGGACTTGAACTTGATAAAATTCTTATATCCCCACCCTTTGGATTTAAACTTTATAAATATCTTATATCTCTACCCTTTAGACTTGAACTTGTCAGATATATCCCCACCCTTTGGACTTGAACTTGATACATATTTTACATCTCTACTCTTTGGACTTGAACTGATAAATATCTTATATCTCTATCTTGTGAACTCGGACTTGATAAATATCTTATATTTCTACCCTTTGGACTTGGACTTGGACTTGATAAATATCTTATATCTCTATCCTGTGGACTGAAAGAAAAAAAAGTAATAAAAATTCATTCACAAACTTAAATGTTAGTCACTTTTATTGTAACTTAATTTTGTAAAGTGAATCAGTATGTTTTTAAAACACACGATACTATATGTATTGTATTAATGCGCATTAACATTTACTTAATATTAAATCTTGAGAAAGAACTCAAAGCTAAGTAAAACATTTGTATAATCCTACTGAAAAATATCATCCATCTGCTCTTTTCCAGTTGATGACATTCAACATCCCGCTTCTTCTGATCATGGGAGCCACCTTGGACTGGAGACGTCATCAAGTTAGCTCTCAGCACGTTCTTAAACGACAAAAAATGGCACAACGAATACTTCTAGCAGATCTGCCATTTATCTTCATCTTGGTCTTTCAGGCATACATGGCTCTAACTGAGTTCCCTATAAACTATGGTACAACAGCTATGGTACTGAGTCCAGTCAGGGTGGGCTCCTTAATTGTTGGAGTTGTTGTGATGTACTATGGCCATCATGCCCCTGTTAAAAGAATTTGTGCAGTGAATGGAGAAGCAGACAAATGATAACTATTTTGAGCTTTTACATTTTTAATGTTAATGTCTGAAAAAGAAGATTGATCAAATTTAGTACATTTGTTTTTCCCAGTTGTTATTACATATAATTTCATTTAAACTTGTCCATTAGTCTTTACTAACCATTTTTTAAAAATGATATTGCACTGATAGCATTCCTTAACTATTCTTTTTATTTTCTTGTTTTTGATTTTGCCCAAACATTCCCAGGCCACATTTTTGATTTTGCCCAAATATTCCCAGTCCACATTTTTTACTTTGCCCAAATACCATTTCTAACCTACTCTCAAAATCTATATGCAGCCTTTTGTTTGTAATTTTTACAGTATGCTCATAACATTTAATTTTTTACCTACATCCAAGGGTCAAATTGTGTTGTTTTAGCATTGAAAATTATTGTTCTAATGTCAGAATTACTATGAGAAATATAGTTATTATCATTCATATGTATTGATGAGATAACTTATGTGAGCAAGTACCATATAAATTTTAATTCATTTTCTCTACATGTAATGTGTGACAGAGTAGTCTGTATAAATACCATATAAATTTTAATTCATTTTCTCTACATGTAATGTGTGACAGAGTAGTCTGATGAGGTATCATTAATTGTCAGTATAATTTTAAAATATCAGTATTATGATTTTATATAATTTAGGAATTAAGAAAATAACAGTAGCAAAGCAAGCTTCCATTGTTGAAAATTTAAATATTTTTTGAAAAGTTTTGTATGGCATGCTTTTAAGTTTACTGGTTTTGATCATAATTTTTACATGACAGTATATTTGTCATGTAATCTTACACAAAATCTGGGTTTGTCCCTTTATGCAACGAAAGCTGTTTACCTACAATAAGAAGTGCATTTTTGATTAGTGTATATTTGAAAACTTTCTTCACTTTGTAAACTCATTTGAATACGGCTATTTTAACAAAACTCTTCCTTTATTATGTGGAGTTATTTTTTAAGTATATATTGCCACTGACAAGTGACGTGCAAACATTCTTCATAAAATATGCAAATGTTTTCTTTCACAAACCTCACTGCATGCCAATCCCAAAGTACTGTTAAAATGGACCCAATATTAACAGTCTGGACAAGAGTGTTAAAATTTATTTTGGAAAAAGACTGGTTTTTCTGATTGAAAGATATGTTTTCTTTTAAATCACTGATGTTATGAACTTTTAATCAAATTGTGACTAAATAAAAAAATTAAAATATTAATGATATTGGCTGATTAATAGCATTTGTAAGCACTATTTAGTGACATTATATATTTAGAAAATAAAATACATTTAAAAGAATGTATTCTTTTATATAATAAGTCACCCAAAAAGCATATAATCTCAAATTTATATATTCTACACATTTTCAGCCAATTCAGACATTGCACAATCTCAGGTCTCATTAAAGCTATCCTTTTATAAATGATTTATTCTTAACATTTTTAAAGATACATTTTTACAGACACATTATTATTATCATTATTAAAGTTACATTGTTGCAGATGAAACAGTTTATTTATATCTGTGCAAAAATTCTTTGTGTTGAATTTTCATCTTCCACTTGAAATGTCATTACAATTATTGCAAGATTTTCTCATTTAAACAAACAACAATTATATATTTAATTTTCAGCAACATAAAGATCACCTATTTATTTATTTTTTATTTTTTTTAGTGAGGTTGGGGGGGGGGAGGGAGATGAAAATATTTGCAACCCTTTATTTTATTCATGTCACATTCATTATGTTAATGATTTATTGATACTCTCAACAAGGATGTGAAATAATCAACTATTTCTTCGATGCCATGTTCCTAGGGTTTTGTGTACAATTTTCTAAGAAGTATATTTTGTATAAAATGAAAGTGATAAAATGAGTGTGAAAGTGTAGTAACTCTCATTTAAAATTAAGAGCTTTGTAGCTCTTTTGTGATTTTTTTTTCAAACAGATAAACAGTTTTGTCTTAGTGGAAGCTGCTCATTGCAGATAAATAGCAGTAAAAGTCACATAAGAAAGGAATGTCTTTAAAAAAATTTAAACTGTTAATTATATTACAAACAGCTTTTCTGGCAATATATATCTTTGTGGCTAAACAAATGTTAACTTATCCAGCAATATTTCATTTTAGCTGTTTACTTATCCAGCAATATTTCATTTTAGCTGTTTACTCATCCAGCAAATTTCATTTTAGCTGTTTGCTCATCCAGCAATATTTCATTTTAGCTGTTTGCTCATCCAGCAATATTTCATTTCAGCTGTTTGCTCATCCAGCAATATTTCATTTTAGCTGTTTACTCCCATCCAGCAATATTTCATTTTAGCTGTTTACTCATCCAGCAATATTTCATTTTAGCTGTTTACTCATCCAGCAATATTTCTTTTTAGCTGTTTACTCATCCAGCAATATTTCTTTTTAGCTGTTTACTCATCCAGTAATATTTCTTTTTAAATGGGTCAAGCTGTTTACATGTTCAAAGCATTTCTTTTAGCTGGGTCCAGCTGTTCACCTGTCCAAAACATTTATTTTTAACAGAATCAAGCCTTTTCATTTCCATAACATTTTTTTTTAGATGGGTCTAGCTGTTTACTTGTCCAACAATATTTCATTTTAGCTGGTCAGTCTTTTAATTTGTTAAAAAATCAGTCAATTTTTCCAGGGTGGTCTGCATTTATATCCTATTCTCTGAATGCTGGCCAGGTGTTATTCAATCTACACTTTTGATGTTTCTTGTTTTTACCTGCAATTTTATGTCACTGTGTATTCACAGATGATTGGTCCTTGAGCTGATATGCTTGAGTGTCTGTATGTTTGTGCATTCATGCCAAAAGAACAATTTGCTCATTTGTCCTGCTGAGGTATCTTCTGTTGCAAAAGTTGGATTTAACTTAAATTACTGACATCAAAGTTTCTGTTACAATATAAGGTGGATTTAACTTAAATTATTGACATCTGAACTGCTGTTGACATATTTGCTGTTTGTAAAAATGTCATTCTTCCACAGAGTGAATGCATTATGATGCATATGATAATGACTGACTGTATGGTGTGTGAGGGAGGGAGACTGAATAAGTTAATGACTGATTGCATTGTGTGTGAGCAAGATTAAATAAGTTAATGGATGATTGCATTCTGTGTAAGCAAGATTAAATAAGTTAATGACTGATTGCATTGTGTGTGAGCAAGATTAAATAAGTTAATGGATGATTGCATTGTGTGTGAGCAAGATTAAATAAGTTAATGGATGATTGCATTGTGTGTGAGCAAGATTAAATAAGTTAATGGATGATTGCATTGTGTGTGAGCAAGATTAAATAAGTTAATAAATGATTGCATTGTGTGTGAGCAAGATTAAATAAGTTAATGGATGATTGCATTGGCTGTGAGCAAGATTAAATAAGTTAATGGATGATTGCATTGTGTGTGAGCAAGATTAAATAAGTTAATGGATGATTGCATTGTGTGTGAGCAAGATTAAATAAGTTAATGACTGATTGCATGGTATTTGAGGGAGGGATTGAATAAGTTAATGACTGATTGAGTGTGTGAGGGAGATTAAGTAAGTTAATGTCTGTATGGTGAATGAGGGAGAGAGATTGTAGGAAGAATGAATAAGTTAATGACTGATTGATAGTGTGTAATGTGAGAGAAACTATAAATAAGTTAATGTATTATTGTGTGGTATATGAAAGAAAGATTAAACAAGTTTGCTAATGAATGATTTTCAGGTTTGTACGGGAGCACTTGAATACATTTGAAAGTGATTCAGAAAGATTAAGTTAATCACGTGGTGGTTGAAGGAGAGAGATTAAGTTAAGCATGTGGAATTTGAGGGAGAGAGATTAAGTTAATCATGTGGTGTTTGAGAGAGAGATTAAGTTAATTATGTGGTGTTTGAAAGAGAGAGATTAAGTTAATCATATGGTGTTTAAGCGAGAGGTTGCTGAGAAAGGAAATGAACTATCTTTATTTTCCAATACTAAAGGTTTTGTCTCATTTGATCTCTTTCTTGATGTGCTGGGAAGAGGAAAATGTGAGTGTTTATTTGTGTGGTGAATTGATGAAAAGTTTAGAGAAATTACATTATTGCTTAATTTGGATTTGTTTCTCAAATATAAATCAGGACATGGAATAATTCACTAGAAATGATACATTTGATAGATATTATGAGCTTTACAATTTACTTTTCTCTTTGAAGTCCTATAAAAGGTCTAACTCCAAAGGTGGAAATAACCAAAAATCTTAAATATGAAGTATGCATTTCTAAGTCATTGCATTAGTAAAATAAATAAAAACATTTTAATTGTCCTTATATTATTATATTTATGATACAAATTATTTATTTCTATTTATATCAATATTCCCACTGTAAACATGTTTGAGTTTGAGTTAAATGTAGAACAACACTAATGGTGTAATGCATTTAGCTTATATATTAGACAACACTGATGGTATAATGCATTTAGCTTATATATTAGACAACACTAATGGTATAAATGCATTTAGCTTATATATTGGACAACATTGATGATATAATGCATTATATGTTTGAATTTAAAGTTATGTTTAAATTAATTGTAGGATAATGGTATAATACATTTAACGTATATGTAGGACAACACTAATGATATAATGTATTTAACTTATATGTTTGAATTTGATGTTATGTTTAAATTAAATGTATTGCAGCACTGATTTCAAACATATGTTTGAATTTGACGTTATGTTTAAATTAAATGTATTGCAGCACTGATTTCAAACATATGTTTGAATTTGATGTTATGTTTAAATTAAATGTATTGCAGCACTGATTTCAAACATATGTTTCATCATGCCATACCTATTAACATTTCATTTTTGTTTACATTTATTTTTTTTTAAATGTACTACACCCATTAACAGTCATTCTTGTCTACATGTGCTTTAAAACAATCCCATTAATATTCTTTTTGTTTCTTTGTTTGATTTGACTATTTTAAGATACCACACCCATTCACAGTTGTTCTTGTTTGCATGTATTTTAATGGGTGTCACATCCATTAAAATATTTTGTTTATGTGCAGTTTCTCAAGACACCACACCCATTAACATTCATTTTTTGTTTATGTGCAGTTTCTCAAATCACCACACCAATTAAATTAATTTTTTGTTTATTTGTAGTTTCTCAAATCACCACATCCATTAACATTTTTTTTGTTTAATTGCAGTTTCTCAAGAGACTATGCTCATTAACGTTTAGTTTAGTTTTTTAACAATATATAGAAAGATATTTTTGTGACTATTATGATTTCTCTGCATTGGTTATATTGGTGAATATTTTTACTTCTGTTTTTTTTTAATCTTGTCAAAGATCACCAAGAATGAAATATTGAATTGATTTTATGAGAAGGAAGAATAATTTTGTCCAGATTTATTAGTTCTGTGTTAAATAGTCCTTAAGTGCTTATGGTCAGGATATTGGGCTTAACTAATGATAAGTCATGAAAAGAATGTGGAGCTTTACTAAGTCAAGAAGGGGATGTAGAGCTTTACTAATAAGTCAAGAAGGGGATGTGGAGCTTTACTAATAATAAGTCAAGAAGAGGATGTGGAGCTTTACTAATAATAAGTCAAGAAGAGGATGTGGAGCTTTACTAATAATAAGTCAAGAAAAGGATGTGGAGCTTTACTAATAATAAGTCTAAAAGATAATATGTAGTTTTCTAATAAATCAAGAAGAGGATTGGAACTTTACTGATAATAAGTCAAAAAGAAAATATGGAACTTGACTAATTTTAAGTCAAGAAGAGGATACTGAAATTGAAAAATAAATCCAAAAATCAAAGATAGATAGTGTAAGTCCTTGGCAGTGAAGAAATCTTAATATAGTATTTATACACTGAATATTAGCAATAGTGTTGGATAAAGATTGTTTTGGAATTACATTTTAGTTGCATTTTGAAATATACTGACATCATCCTTCATCATCTAGAAACCAGTCTACTTCTTGTTTGTTTGTTGTATTAAGTTTTGAAGCAGAGCAGATATTTCTTGATCAGGGTATGTTGTATATGCATCCTTAGTCACAGCTGACACCTCTATTTTCATTTATGTACACTTTGATAGACTATATTTTGCATGACTTGTACTTAAACAAAACCTGTTTTACAATACAGCTTGAACATAACACACCATGAAAGTTGAATTCCAAAATGTGATCTTAATTGACAGCAAATTAAAAAAATATTAAAATTTGTTCATTTGTGTACACTTGTATATTTGTTCATCCTAATATTAGTATTTTGTGTGCACTGCTTTTTTGTACACCTGGTTAACTGTAAACAGTTGTCTACAGAGAAAGCAGCATTAATTATTAAGTGGAGATATAGTTGTCATTGAATTTGATTTTAAATGCTAGGATTGATTGAAACATATCATAATCTCTATAAAAAGCATTTTCTAGGTCATTATAATAGTTGCGTGTGAAGTGAATTTGTAAAATGATGAAAATGCAGTTGTATATTTCCAGTATCAGTTTTACTATTATATGTGCATGTGAAAAAATTGACAAAAATGATAGCAGATAAAGATGTTTATTTAATTTATCAGTCCCTATCTTTAAGTTGATCTCTAAAACACTTTACACTGGAGTCCAGCTGGACAATCACTGAGAAAGTGTGTAGATTTAAAAAACAAAATCATCTATCGTATACTCACATGAATTCGTCCAGCTGCACAGAATTATATCTTCAAATAATAAAACTGATGTGAATTTTATTTGGGCAAAGAAAAGTTTTAGTATTCTGTATAAAGTAGACACTACAATTATGATGTTAATTGGGATAGTTTACTTATCTCTTTGAGAATTAAATGTGGGATGGATGAATGAATGGATTTATGATAAGATGTACAATGAGTACAGATAGACAGACAAGCAATCAGTGACCCATTAAATGAATAAAAAGCTATTCATACATATGGGCTGAGAAATTAATTAATGAATAACAGCCAGTAAGATGGGAATTCAGAGATCCATTACTGAATAAAAGGCCAATCAGGCAGATCATGAGACCCATTAATGAATAACAAGACCAATTAGACATACAGAGAGACCCATTAATGAATAACAAGACCAATAAGATGGGGAAAAAGATCCATTAATGAATAACAAGACCAGTCACACAGGGAGATAGACCCATTAATGAATAACAAGGCCAGGCATGCAGGCAGAGAGACTTACTAATGAATAACAAGACCAGTCAACCAGGGAGATAGGCCCATTAATGAATAACAAGACCAGGCAGGCAGAGAGACCCATTAATGAATAACAAGATCAGTCAGATACTCATCACCACCACACACACACCATTACGCAATAAGTAATAAAAAAGAAAACCACAAACTTAAAGGAAGTTACAAATGGCTTCCTCACATTTAAAAAAAAAAATTTCTATACATATGTTGACACAATTCCTAGGAAAAACAATGCATACAATAATTGGCACACTAATAAAGCATGTAAGTAAACTGTAAACAATGACAGGCAAGTGGAAAACTAATTCCATGGCTTCCATTAGGTCTTCCACAATTTTTTTTTTTGAACATTACTACCCTCCTAGAACAGAGTAAGGAGGAAGGCCCCACAAGAACTCTACAGAAACTGAGATCATCAAGAAGATGAAAAGTTTCCAAGCAATTCCTGTGGGGAAAAGAAGTGAACGTAAAGAAGAAGAAGATACTCATCAGAAATATGTAGCACAAGACTCTGATATGTAGCATGCAGTTAAGCAGAATATATTTTAAAAAATTTTTAATGGGGTGGAGTAAAGAGTACATTAGAAATTTAATAAAAATATTAAATAAATTTCATTAAAAAATGTTTTCAGTAAAGTTCAAAGTTTCCTAATGTTTTTGTAGCACACTCTGAACAATAAAGATATATATATCTTTTCAATCATCCATTAGCATTTGTACTTGTACACACATGTATTTCCTTTTATCACTAAAATATTGAATAAACGCAATTATAGTGGCATTAAACATAAATGCTGAGGCATGCAACAAAATATTAACAATTGTTTGGGAATAATTTAAAAAAACAAAAGTTTACTGGTCTGATTAAAATGCACAGCCAAATAGGGAAGACTGTTTATGTCAAGCCAAATAGGGAAGACTGTTTATGTCAGGCCAAGTCTTACTTTCATTCCCTTGTGACTCCAAAACTACTTCAGAAAAGTCATAAACATAGCGAGCATGCACCCAAGTTTTATGGCAGTGTACTGCTAGAGAACTTTGTTGCTGACTTACTGGGGTTTGAAGCACAGTTAATGTGCTGTACTGTGTGCAATTATTGTGATTTGAAGCACACTTAATGTAAGTTTGTTACTGTGTGATAAGCTAACTGTGAAGGTAGTCCTACTATTGATACACATGAAATGTTATTATGTGTATGCTCTAAGGGATTCAATAAAAATAACTTAAAGGCTATTTGATATCAAACTGTTGTACTAACCATATTTTGAATCTCAGGAAAGACTAAAAGACAAAGGTTTTTATTCTTCTTTGGCTTCCACTGAGAAAGATTCCATCATATCAACTTGGAAAGTGAGTACATCTGTAATACTGCACCCTGTCAATTTATAAAGTGAGTACAACTATAATACTGCACCCTGTCAACCTGAAAAGTGAATACATCTATAATACTGCATAGTGTCAACTTAGAAAGTGAATACATCTATAATACTGCCTTGTATCAATTAGAAAGTGAATACATCTATAATACTTACTATACTGTGTCAGTTTAGAAAGTGGGACCATCTATAATACTGCACTGTGTCAATTTAGATGTGGGTAGATCTATAATACTGCCCTATATCAACTTAGAAAGGGAGTACATCTCTAATACTTCCCGGTATTAACTTAGACAGCCAATACATTTATAATACTACTTTATATCAACTTAGAAAGCAAGTACATCTATAATAATACCTCATATCAACTTGGACTGTGAGTTCTTTTATAATACCATCTCATATCACACTATCTCAAATCAACATGAACAGTCATTATGTCTATGACACTGATTTGCAAAATTGAGTATAACTACTGAACACCACTCTTTTGTATCAACTTGGAAAGTGAGTACACCTGTAACATATGAACTGATTAAAGGTATATCTAATTAAGACAATTGTGATTAATAATATCCATAATATCTAGCTAAATTCAAAATAAATTTTTACCAAACGTGGTTGAGAAATTTGACCACATTTCTTAAATGAGAACTAAAAATGCAATGTCTAATGCTAACCCGAGATTATTCAAGTTGATGCTTTGACTGTCAACAGTGTTACTACCACCGACGCAAGTTACTGTGGAACCTCAGTATCGTCAACGAGAGCAACATTGAAGCCGACCTATTAGAAGCGGTCTTATAAAAGAACCAGTTTAAGTTAGGTAGACATTATCATATTAAATATATTATATTTTTGTACGATTGAAAAAATAGTTTTAAATTAAATCTATGAAAGACACTTCTAAAATTTCAAGGGTCGGTGTCGTTATTATTTTTTAGCCGACTCCACAATCCTTTAAGTCATTGCATAAACAGAACTATTTTCATATAAGTTTGTTAATTGCAGACCTATTTTTAAGATGTGTTATAATGTTCAGGCCTATTTTTAGAGATAAGTTTTAGAGGACCACCGTTTTAAATTACTTTTGGCCCATTATTTAAAAAATAATTTATGAATATTTAATCAATTTGGATCCATAGGCACTCCATGTACGTTTAATTCTAATAAAACTTATTATCAGTATTTTAACAATGACCTCGCTTTAAGTCATATATAATGTGTGTGAGAGGGGGGGGGGAGGGAGAGCGTCCGTTGCTGGTCGCGATTTCGCTCTATGGGGTTGTTGAGCTCCGCCTAACTCGTCTAAAGGTTACGATATTTGCTGTGACTTCCTCGCTTTCTTAAAATAAATGAAATAATTCAACTATGGAAACAAATGTTATAAATTTATTCTTAAACTCTCCGTTTAAGCATTATAACAAATCTGTCATCAAATGATATATTTTATATTTTAAAAAAATTAACTGATTGCTTTTATTTACAATAAAAAAACAATGACTACTCCCTAAACGGAAGACAGCATCTCCCTAGCAGGAAGTCAGCGATTTACTTCCTTTGGGGCTGTTGCAGTGTTTATTCTTCGAATTACTTCACCGCTATGTAAACAGTAAATATTCTGCAAAACACTTTTATTAAAATCAGACTGTAACTGACAAAGTTTTTCTCCTCAAAGATTTAACAGTACTTTTGTTAAGTTTTAAAAATATGTAACTTAGTGTAACTGTAAGGCTTAAATTAAATAACAGGTATTAACTAATTAAGCCTTCTGATCGTGAGTCACAGACCCTACTAGTACTACTGTACTAGACAAACCGGAATATATTGATTCTGTAGACCTATACTCAGGAGATATTTTCTATGATTTTAAAGTGGGAAAGTGTAGTTTCTCATATTTAAATAGGATATAATTGTTTTAAATTTAGCATTCAGTATGGCTATGGTGAGCAACTCATTCAAATCAGTTGCAAGATAGACATAGTAAATTATATTATTTAAATTTATTTGACTTGAGTATAACTGCATGGCTGCAAATTTTTTGAACACCAGCGACGACGAACCTACCGAAAAGACGACTTTAATGAGCAGACTGCCATCGAACTCTAGTACGATGCAGAACGCGGCGGAATACAATTCATCCTCACCAGCACATCTGATCAGGAACATTAGTGACAATACCACTCAAGATGAGCCTGTTGCTGGATACGAAAACTGCACAGTAAGTTATTGTCTGATAAGATTATTAACCTTTCTTTAAAAAATATTTACATTTTGTTTTTGCAATGAAATAAACCATCACATTTTTAAGGGGAATGCCAGAAAGACTTCAGATCACAAACCAGACCAAAATTGTGAATGAGCATTCAGGCCTCTAGCAATCATTTCTAGTAGCTGCAGTCCAGACACCCTGTGAACATTGTTCATTAATTGTCTATTTCATCTCTTGCTTAGCACGGTGAAGGCTCAAGTGGTCTATTTCATCTGTTTAGCAAGTCAAGCTCCTGTGATCTATTTTATCTCTTGTTTAGCAGATGATGGCTCCTGTGGTCTATTTCATCTGTTTAGCAGGTGAAGGCTCATGTAGTCTGTTTCATCTCTTGTTTAGTAGGTGATGGCACCTGTGGTCTATTTCATCTCTTGTTTAGCATGTGAAGGCTCCTGTGGTCTGTTTTGTCTCTTGTTTAGCAGGTGAAGGCTCCTTTGGTCTATTTCATCTCTTGTTTAGCATGTGAAGGCTCCTTTGGTCTATTTCATCTCTTGTTTAGCATGTGAAGGCTCCTGTGGTCTATTTCATCTCTTGTTTAGCATGTGAAGGCTCCTGTGGTCTGTTTTGTCTCTTGTTTAGCAGATGATGGCTCCTGTGGTCTTTTTCCTTTCTTGTTTAGCAGGTGAAGGCTCCTTTGGTCTATTTCATCTCTTATTTAGCAGGTGAAGGCTCCTGTGGTCTATTTGGTCTCTTGTTTAGCAGGTGAAGGCTCCCATGGTGGGGTAAGATGAGCAGCAGCTTGGAGACCATCATTGTTGTGTTATCATTGAATTGTCAGTTTATTTGCATTCACATTCAAAAATATTTTATGATCACATACTTTATATTTTTGATTTAAATAAATAGTAATATTTTTTTTTAATCATGGGTCTGTGGAATCAAGTGAAGTATTTAGGGTTCTATGACATCTGGGCAGGCGACATTTACAAACAACACTTAGTGGGCAACAAGTGGTGAACGTCAGCTAGCTACTGACACTTGCCTAGCAATAACTGGTGTAATACAATATACAATATTTTGCTAAACAACAGAAAAAACCTAAGTAATTATCTCATTTATTCTACAGATGTAAGTTATGTGTAAGCCAGTTCAAACACAACTGCTCAGATTACACTAAGACCTAAGTCCCTGCAGGGCATTCGTTATGCGAGGTACCACTGTACTGAGCTTCCATTTGCAAAAATATAGTTGTACATAAACTGCTTTTTCTTGTATTGTCCATCTTTTCATTTTAACTCAGGAGCTACTCTTGTAGTGTTTAATCTGAAACAAAAGGAAAGCCATTGGACATGTCATATTGGAAAATAAAATAGTTTCTCTACTTTTATTTCACTCTACACATCAGTCATAGACTCATGCACACAGGAGTTCATACATATCCTAGGTATGACTACCAGATCACCATGTTTCATGTTGTTGACAAAATTTGTAAGTATTAATATAATATTTAAATTTTCACAAATGACTCTTTTAAGTCTTAACCAAGTATTTTAATAAATGATTAAAAATGCATTTTTTTTTTTAACATTATGAGCAATTTGTTAATTGAAATATTTTAACAAATTCTTGCCAGCTATTATTTTTGTCAGCAACAACACAGTCAAACAATGCTTTTTGTATTGTGATACTTAATACATTTTGAATATTATTCTTTCTAGTAATCATTTATATGCTAAATAAGCAAAGTTTACATATTTTTCTCTCCCCTTCCTGGATACCCTTCTCCCCATATATATAAGATGAGCTTTTAAAATGAGAAAAAAACACAGTAGAATGGAGGTGGGGTTTAACCCTGGAACAAACATGGAAGATCATGAGGTACTGCCTCCACCTTCATATATACAGTGGCTATTTGAATAAATCAGCAATTTAACATTACACTTACAGTTAGTATTGTTGAAATGTGTCAATTTCATTATTAAAAAATTATAAAAGAAACATAACGGTCAGACTCAGACCCTAAAAACTGGAGAAAATGTAATGTATATACAAATAGAAAGTTTAATTGTGTGCATGTGTGCACTTTTCATCAAATAATATTTTTAATTTAATAATAATATTGACTTCTCCTTTAGTTAGTTTCAACATCAGTTTTTTTGTTGTTGAATAAATTGAAAATTTAGTCTTTAGAACTAAACTATCACTGATTTTACATCAGAATTCCTTTTTGTCTTTCTTTTTAAAAAAAACACATTCTGAATCTTTCACCTTGCTGATTAGAATTTTTTTTTTTAATTGTTGAGTATGTTCATGTAATTTGCTAATATTGTATATTTTTTCACCAAATTATTTTGCTTGATGTTTGTGGTTTAATTAGACTGTCAACAATAATAACACACCTCCTGTTAGAGGATCTTCACTGGAGGGAGAACCAGAAGTCCGTATTCATGATCCTAACCAACCCTTGGATATGCAGCCCCGTGCCACACCAGGCACTAGAAGCAGACGACAGAATAGAGAAACGGCATCAGATGAAGAAGAAGAAGAAGAAACGTTGTTATATGGTGCTAAGCATGTGATTATGTTGTTTGTGCCAGTCACTTTGTGCATGGCTGTGGTAGTTGCAACCATCAGCTCAATTACTTTCTACACAAAGTCAGACGTTTACTTGTAAGTCACACCATTTTATAAAGAAACTCTTTTCTGCTTGTTTACTTTCTGCACACATTCAGATGTTTCCTTGAATTGAATATTCTTTTACAGTTTTAGCCCAGTTGCTTTCTGGTTACATTCTGTTTACATATAAGTCAGACCTTTTTCACAAGAACTCTCTTTCAGATCACTTATTTTATGAACACAGTTCCATTGGATGAGTAGTTTTTCTGACTATAACTACAGTAAAAGTCTCACACTTGTTCATACCAATTTCATCCAATGGGGATAGACTGAAAGTTACTTTGTTGAGAAAGTCCTATATTCTAATCATTTTGATTTTTGATAAAACTCCAGTCCGGTCATAAAGGCAATCGTTAGCTTATGGTAAGTTAACTGACTGATAAAGAAAGAATAGACATAGAAATATTTCATACATGTTTGCTATTGATCTATGATTTGAATAGGAGAATGCTTCTGTAATTAAACCATTATTTCTATGTTCATTAATTTGATTACGTTGTACATTATACTTGTGAATTTTGATTGATGCTATATTTCTTATGCTATGTATGTATTGGGCTAATGAATATTGTTGTAAGCTTTGTAAGTTGAGAATGTTTGTAAAAAAGAAAGGAGTTTAGAGATGAAATATGCCTAGCGCTACCTTAATTTGACATTTGCAGAGAGAAGCGCACCTGTTTTCATTGATGATTTTGATCCGCTTCAGACTGCACTGACAACTGTACTCTGCCAGATCACATTGGTGTGTGTGTCCAACGTTATTGTCGAACTTATCAGTAAACATGTTGCTGTAAGTCAATTCTGTTTGAGAGCCAAACGGCAAAATATTGAGGCTTGAGTTTGGTCTTGAGAATTCACGAAAGTTTTGTGCACATTCCTCATGGTGTGCTGAGTAGTACATACAAAATTCTGGACGATTCTCTATGGTGTGTTTGTGAGTGCATCGAAGATTTTGGAACAGTTGTGTAATGTGCCTAGAAGAGGTACGTGGGACCATCATCTAAATAAGAAAGACAGTAACTTGTTGCAAACCACGTGATTGTGAACATGAGTGACAGCGATCATTGAAAAGGTTATGTACATTGACTATATTTATATCTCTAAACTCCACTCTCATGTCTCTAATGAATTATGTCTATGAATTTGGTTTTATATATATATATATATATGTTAATTGACTGCTGTCTATGCTAGGATAAACTGAATGATTGTCCAACGTTAACTGAACATTGTATGAAGTTATGTAAATGCTCTTTTGGCTATATTCATATGTTTATTTGATTGTTGATTTAATAAATATATATTCTTAAATTTATTGACTTTCTTAAACATATTGATAACCATATGTTGGAAAGATAGTAGGTGGATGGGGACTCACTAAATAATGATTAAAAGATGGATTTATCTTCTCCTTTGGTAAGAAGTTTTCTACCTACAGAAATATTGTGTGACAGTAAATGTTTTTGTCTTAATGTTGTGGAAGAGAGAAAATGTTTACAGTGCCTCCATATCTGCCAAGTGACTTTTTTCACTACAATTTTTACCTACCTAAATTCATGTTACCTTTGTGTTGGTATTATCATATTTAAAAATAAACTGTATGCAATTTAATTAAAATAGCTAATTAAAGTACTTTTACATGACTGTATTAAAATATTACATAGCTATGTAGTATTGTAATTTATTTAAATTTTACTCGCTGGTTTTTTATATTTCAGTGTGCAAATTATGTTACAATATTATGTTCTTCTCAAAGATGACAGAAGTCAGATATTATTGATATATAGTTCATATCAGCGAACAGTGACCATCTTATAGTCATTAATATCATTCTGCCAAACTTTAAGTTCCAGATTAAATATTTGTTGGTTGGTGTTTGGTTTTTTTTGTTTGTTTCTTTTTCATTAGGTTTTCATCATAAATAGCAACATAACTCCAAAAGCTTAAGAGAGTATGGTTTTAAGTACAAAGAAAGGCTCTGTCCTTGACCTTAAGTTCAGTCCTTTTACACCATAGGGTTATTCTGCTGTACCAGAAAGTTTAAAGTTTTCTCACCTTTTCTTGACATATATGTCTTTTTTCTTTTTTTCAGAGCATACACACCATTTCATGATAAGACGGCTGACACAGGGACCAAATTGTGGCAGTCATTTGCAAATGCGTTCATCTTGCTTGGTGTCATCATTGTCATGACAATAGTACTTCTTGTCCTCTACAAGTACAAGTTCTACAAGGTTTGGCATTTCATTCATTAAATTTCTTATATTAAGGTTACTGCACTGAATTAAGCACTTTATAAAAGCCGGTTACATCCCATAATTAACTCCAACCTATTTTCACAAAATGGCAGATCACAAATCTATGCTCCTACTTAAAGCTGTCTGGAGTTTGACAGTTGGTGTAGTGTGTGTGAAAAATATTAAGGTGTGTATACATTGTTCTTCATCTCAGTGTACTACTATAAAACAATATCTAGAATGAACACAGAATTCAAAATGTATTTTTAGTAGATCAGAAACATGAGAAATTGAGAAAAAGTGATTTTGTATTAAAATTATCTAATTAGATAAATCACTGTCATTTACATTAAAACTATCTGAATAAGATAAATTACTGTCATTACATTAAAACTGTCTAAATAAGATAAATTACTTTCATTTACATTATTTTATCTGAATAAGATAATCACTGTCATTTACATTAAAACTATCTGAATACAATAAATCACTGTCATTGCACTTAATTATCTGAATAAGATAAATCAATGTCATGTACATTAAAACTGTCTGAATAAATCACTGTCATTTACATTAAAACTATCTGAATATGATAAATCACTGTCATTTACATTAAAACTATCTGAATTATAAGATAAATTACTGTCATTTACATTAAATTATTTGAATAATATAAATTACTGTCATTATTTAAAACTATCTGAATAAGATCAATCACTTTTGTTATATTAAAACTGCCTGAAAAAGATAAATTACTGTCATTATATTAAAACTATTTGAACAGGATAAATTGCTGTCAATATACTAAAACTACCTGAATAAGATAAATCACTGTTATATTATTCTGTTTTAATAAAATAAAGCTCTGTAGTTATTTAAAACTGAATAACATCAATCACTGTTGTTATATTAAAACTGCCAGAATAAGATAAATTACTGTCATTATATTAAAACTATTTGAATAGAATAAATTGCTGTCAATATATTAAAACTGCCTGAATAAGATAAATCACTGTCATTATATTAAAACTATCAATGTCTTTATATTAAAACTACCTGAATAAGATAAATCACAGTTGTTATATTAAACTGTCTTTATAAGATAAATTACTGTCGTTATTTTAAAATAAGTAAGATAAATCACTGTCTTTATATTAAAATGGAATAAGATAAATCGCTGCCATTAATTTCTTTGTTGCCTCTTACATTCCTCCATACATAAACAACAATTCCAGTGCTAACTGTGAAGACAGAGTGTGAACTGGCTGTCATTTAAATTTACTATTGTAAAAAAATATTTGATTCAAAACAGTGGCGTAAGTGCACACCCAACAAAACTTGGCTTGTGTTGCTGGGGCCATGTACAAAGGCATTAGATAGGCTGCCTTGGTCTAAAAGACTTATCAAGGGTAATAGTGAGGAGGATAAAAATCATTTTATCAATATTTATTTTGGGGATAAAATTAAACGCATTCCAAAATAAAACATTGATCAAAAAATAAATTTTGTTTCTCAAGTGCATTATTATAAGTTCGTTATTATATTTTCATTTTATTTTAATATTTGAATCTTATTCAGATTATTTATTCTAAAGTTTCTCATAAGGAAAAACTGGATATTTTATACTTTATATTGGATAATGAATATATAGATATGTTACTGTAAACTTTCAGCTTTATACAGTGATTAAAAAAAAAAAAATCAATGCGAAACGTTTTTCAAGAACTTTGAGCTTCATAACTTTCCTGTGATAATGAATAGCAATACTTTCTTCTTCTTCTTTTTTTTTTTTGTGGTGTGGCTCTTGATGTGAAATTATCAAAACCTTTGTAATTAATATCTGACTAGAATCTAGTCAATCCAGATGTTAATCATGAAATAATAATTAATCAGAACATCTGGATTGACTAGATTCTAGTCAGATATTAATTACAAAGGTTTTGATAATTTCACATCAAGTTTGATTAGAATCTTGTCAGTCTAGAAATTGTGGTTGATAGTATCAATTAATTACTGTATGATTTTTTTAATTTTCAGATCATCCATGCATGGTTGATTGGTTCTTCGGTTATGCTGCTGTTTCTGTTTGCCTACATCTATCTTGGGTTTGTATTCCTTTCTGTTTGCCTGCATCTTATTTATGTTTGTATTCCTGTCTATTTGCCTGCATTACACTTTTTTTTCCTACCTCCTGAGTCTGTATTACATTCTGTTTACAAACATCTCCCTGGATTTGTATTACTTTCTGTTGTATTATTTTTTCTTCTTTATAATCTACTTTTGGTTGATAATATATTTGTTTCTTTATAATCTGCATTTGGTTTTTATGATAAATGATACCACTAATAATAGCTATTTACTTCTAACTATATAATTGAAATAAATCAGAAACAGTCTTCACTGGTGTTGTGTGAAAAATATATTTCAGTTTGCTTCTAAGACAGAATTATTTATTATTATTGCCAGTGGCAATATACAGTCAGTTTATTTCAAATGCAAAACGTTACCATTCTTATGTGCACTTACATGCATTTTTTCCTAAAGTTATAAGTGCTCTGGATTGTAGCCATTTTAAATTAATAAAATTGTTCTTTAGCCAGTACATTTGCATTTGTGTCTTTGCAAGTGCATATTTTTGTATGCATTATATATATATATATATACACACACACACACATTCACATACATGCACACAGCACACACACACACACACAGCTCACAAACTTTGGAGAAAGTGAGGAGTGTACATTCATTAACAACAAATTCTTATTTATCGAACAAGTGCTTTTATTGAACAGTATTCTATAGTCCCTACCATTATACCATTGTAGTACTAAACATACCCCAAATTCTTGTTTTTATCAAACTTGCTTGTATTGAAGTTTTAGTTTGATTGAATATGCTTTCAGTCTCTATTCATCTAAAATTTAGCAAATCAAATAATCAGAATAAATGAGTGTATTCTAAACAGTGTTCAGAGTTGCACACACACATTCCCCATTTTCTGTAGCATATCTAGTGCCACAAGCAGATCTAAACTACATGTGTACAATAGCCCTGCTCCCCTCCAATCCAATCAGAAGGCAAGGTTTTAAATAACTTTCATTCTTGGCACACTACATTCATATGTAATTTATTATCATCTTTCATTCTTTCTTAAATTTTAATTCTATTTGGTTTAATATTTAATAATCCAAGAAGAATTCAGTACAGCGTTGTAATCCGAGAAGGCTGATGCCTCTCTCTCTATAGATTACTGCTCAGTATGTGAAAGGATATTTCACATCAGGTCTTGTTCCCACGCCTTGTGTAAAAAGACCTTGCTGTCTGCTGTGCCTTGATAATTACTGAACCCATGAAATAGGTTTTGACATTTGAGAAGATAACAAACATTTTTTTCTCTCAACTCTGTTACACTGGCATTTTGGTGTAATTTGAGAAAAGGGG
Organism: Sinotaia quadrata; assembly: GCA_028829895.1. Taxonomy (NCBI): domain Eukaryota; kingdom Metazoa; phylum Mollusca; class Gastropoda; order Architaenioglossa; family Viviparidae; genus Sinotaia; species Sinotaia quadrata. The sequence continues at coordinate 6,176,940 of CM054177.1, forward strand.
TTGGTTGGTGGATTCCATGATATTAACCATTGGGCTTGAGAAATAGCAACTAAAATAGTTCATGCAGTTGCCTCCTTTCATCATCAGAGTTTCTTCAGTTAAAAAAAAAAATCATATTGTTTCATTAGCAATTATCTTCTCTTATCCTATATGTTTTATGACTTGTTTTAGCAGCTAGCTTTTAGTATTCCATATTTCACATACACACACACACACACACACACACACACACACACACACACATATATATTAAAATCAGCATCTAAGTTAAACTGATCCCATATCCATGAGTCTAGTGTATATCCATAACCATTACATTACTCAGGGTTTTACTTAGAGTGAAATGTTTAACAGTAGAAATCTTTGTTTCAACAGGTTCATTGTAGACTCTTTAAATTTTACAAGAATTTTTAAAAATAAGACAGAAAAAACTTTTATAATGTTTGCTGTTTGCCTGCTTATATTTAATTATACAAGGAATAATTACATAATAACATTTGGAAATATGCTAAAACAACTTATCTAAATGCTAACATAACAAACAAATGGGTTATTGATAATTTCTATTGAAAACTTTACAAAAAGATTAAATACATTAACAAGATTATACAAAACAATCGATTAACTCTGATGCAAACAAGATTTAAAATGTCTTCTATTTTGAAATGCTAGTAATATTTGAAAAAGAGAGAAAACAGGTAGCAACTTTTGCTAAGTTGGAATTGTCACCATCTCACGAGTTGTACCTCTGTATAGGGAAGTGTTGCGAGCATACAACGTGCCCATGGACTTCATAACAGTTGCCTTTATAATGTGGAATTTTGGAGTTGTTGGTATGATCTGCATACACTGGAAAGGACCACTTCTGTTACAGCAGTTGTACCTTATTGTCATCTCAGCCTTGATGGCTCTCATTTTCATCAAGTACCTTCCTGACTGGACCACTTGGGTAGTCCTGGGAGTTATGGCAATATGGGGTGTGTATTTTCTTTCATTTGACACAAGTTTTTAAATATACACACATATTTTTCGGGGGGGAAACTGAGAAAACTGAATCTAGTTGGATATGGAGTTTGGCATGTTGTTTAGTTTCTAAAGGGTTTCTTTTAATCAGGCATCTCCCCTTGGTTTGTGCAATATTTTTTGTAGTTTGGCTGTATGATAAACAAACAAGTAATTTCTCTAAGTCACTGAAATTTATGTGTTATATATATGTCAGTGAAGGATTTCTGCTCTTATGGAAATAATGTCTAACCCACACTTCTGTCTGTGATCTTCATATTTAATTATTATTAATAGTTTTATTATTGTTTTAAATAGCAATATAAGATTTCTGCTGTCAAAAAACTGTCTTACTGGACTAGTCTGTTAGTAAAAAGTTTGATTAAATAAAATTTAATAAATAGTAATAATGTTTGAGATCTTGACTACTTAGTATACATTTCTTTCTTTTTAAACAAATCATGTTTCAGACGGTACAAAAATTTGGCATTATTTTTTTATTTTAATTTGTGTATTGTTTTGTTTTTTTACTAGATCTTGTAGCAGTGTTGTGTCCTAAAGGACCTCTGAGAATGTTGGTAGAAACTGCCTCACAACGTAATGAACCCATTTTTCCTGGACTCATTTACTCGTGTAAGTGTTGATCGTCATAATGAATGAGCCCAGCCCATTTACTCATGTAAATGTTGATGTTATTCTTAAAATATGACTCCATCTTCCCTGGACTTGTTACATTTATAAGTGTAAATAGTCTTAAAATACTAGCCTGTCCTTGCAAACCTTTCTGTTCTCATAAGTGTAGACAATCATAATACCGAAGCAAATCTTTTTGAACTTTTCTTTTCACATGTGTAAGCAATCTTAAACTTGAGAGCCCATCTTCTATGGACCTATTTATTTGTGTAAGAATAGAGTTTTAAAATATAAGTCTATCTTTCCCTGAACATTTTTATTCACATATGTGTAGACAACTTTAAAATAAATTAACCCATTTTGCTTGAACATATATGATGCTGTCTCAAAAGGTGACTGTTGCAGACTCTACACTATTTACCTATCACGTTTTCTTTTTCCTTTCTAGGTCAGACAATCTTTTCCTTGTTTGTGTACCTTTACAGACAATGGAGAGATGAATATGAACTGTTATAGCTAGATCTAAGGGAAATTTCCTATACCAATAAATCTATACTTCTAGAGTAGCTTTGTCTAGACCTAAGACTTGTACCAGTGCATCTTAATTGTAAGTCATATGTCTATAGTTATGATATATGTCCTTTTTACATAAAATCGCTTATTTAAATCTCAGTTCTTATTTCAAAGCTCTATTAAACAAGCATGTTCTTATACCATTTTCATTAATTTCTTTCTTTTGTTAGCGACTATGATATGGCAGGTAGCTGGCATGTCTGACAGTGACGGTGACACCAAGAAAACCTCTAAAAAGCGCAAGAGGACAACTCAAACAGCCACTTGCAGCAGTATGTTTAATTTTCTTACAAAGAGAGTTTTTTTGTAAGTGCTTTGTTCTTGGTACTTTGGATTACCAGGTAGCAGAGTTGGGATTAACATATGGTTATTTGGAATTTGATTAGTATATTTTATAGCAAATGTCCTAAAATATTTGGAACTAGAGTATTTTACACCCATCATGAAAATTAAAATAAATGCATTGCTAGGAACATAAATGAATTTGTTTATTGGGAGGCTTGATTATAAGTCACATTGCGATTGAAAATTTGAACATCTTTTAGCAAATTACCTTGACTACACCTAAGTTGCCGCTTGAGAAGGGTACCCATCACTCCACTCAGTTTTGCCGGGTCAGTCGGTGGAATTAAATTAAACTCAGTGGCCCGTCAGTATTTGATTGTATGGTTTGCAGTGGGTTTGATGAAACATTTCAGGAGTTAAAACTGTATCATTCTATCCATTATTCCCTTTCCAATGCCCCTGACAGTTTTTATAACTTTTTTCTTTACCTGCTCAGTTACTATTTTTACATTGTAAGTCACATTGCGGGTAAAAATTCGAGCATCATTTAGCAAATTACCTTGACTGGGTTTTTTGTGAATGTAACAATGCAATATATAGCTGGCCATGTGAAAAAAATACTCCCAGGTGCTTGAAGGACAAGAATGCTTTAACATCACTCCCATATTCTCTCACATACTCAAGCATTATTTAGCAAATGACCTTGACTGTCAAGTTTTTTGATGATTGATGTTGTCTGTTTCGTAAACGCGATGAACACAACAATGCAACATAAAGCTGGCCATGTGAAAAGCCCTCTATATGTTTAATTTAATTAATACTAGTTTTACCGAGGCAAAACTTGCGCAGTAGATTTTTTTCTGTAGTTTTCAGTCAGTTTTCTTACTAACTCAAAATAAAATGAAAATGTAAAACTTTAGGTATTTTTTCTGATAATGTTTATATGCTTCAGCTGCAGCAAACAGTGATATTCCTGTAGCAGATAGAGACTCAGATGTTGACCATGGTGGATTTGCTAACTGGACTCCCCGCAATAGGACTCAGTTAGAAGAAGCTGTAACAGCCAGTGTTGAGTCCCAACGTGCACGAAGTGCAGTAGAAGCTCTGAACAACACAGAGAGAGACAATACATCTTCTAGACATCCATCACCAGAGCAGAACTTACGTTCGGCTGAGAATACCTCTGCTGCTGGTGCCCGGCCCGCTGCACCTGATAGTGTTGAAGAAGAGAGTAAGTTATTTATTCACTTATTGTGTATGACAATGCTACTTATCATCAACAAAATAATAATGACCTATTTTTTTTTTTAGGACTTGTTTTTTTTCTGTTTGGACATCAGGAGAGATTGTTTTTGGTTTTCAACATTCTATTTTCTTCCCTTCGTGTATTTGTTTTTTTTAATAAGTTTGCTTAAAGATAATTTTGACAATAATTAGGTCAAATATTAAGGGAGAATTTAACAAATTAAATTTGGATGCTTTTTGCTGGAGATTTGGAATGAGGATTTGAAGTGTAGTTTTCACTTTCAACCATAAACTTCATTCTTATTCATTCAGGGTTAATCTATTTCAAATTGGTCTTCTTATAATAATGTATAATAATCTTGATTTATTATTTTATAAAGGAGGGGTAAAGCTTGGGCTTGGAGACTTCATCTTTTATGGTGTACTGGTAGGCAAGGCATCCTCTTACGGAGATTGGAACACCACTCTGGCATGTTTTGTAGCAATCCTGATTGTGAGTAGCAAAAATATCAATAATCCTAATATGCAGTATTACATTGTGCACAGCAAAAATGTCAATATATGCAAACATTATGTACAGCAAATAATTTTCTTCACCATTTTGTCTAAGTCCCATTCTTGTTACAAATACCGTTTGTCCTTTAACCTAGTATTTCTTATTACATGCTTTATTTTTCTGCTTCTCTTCAACAGTGATATGTAAGTAAGCCTAGGGATTTAAAATCCTTTTTATTGCTTCATACACTGAAATACATGCTCTTATACATCTTTACATATGTGCCTGGCTTTCTTTTTCACACTTATATTCTGACCATCTTGCTTTTAACCTATGTAAAAAGTCTTACTTTGACTTTGTTAACTACCGAAAACTCATTGATTTTATTATTTTTTTCATTTTACAGGGCCTATGCTTCACACTGTTATTGCTGGCAATTTTCCGCAAGGCTTTGCCAGCCCTCCCCATCTCCATTACCTTTGGACTCATCTTTAACTTTCTCACCAGTTCTCTTGTAAAGCCATTCAGTGATAAGCTTGCTGGTGAACAAGTGTATATTTAGCATGTTAAACTTTGTCACCGGTTTTTTGTGTTAAGCCATTCATTAATAAGCTTTCTGGTGAACAAATGTTTAGGAATCATCTTTAACTTTGTCATATGTTCTGTTGTTAAGCCATTCATTAATAAGCTTGCTGTTGGACAAATGTTTAGGAATCATCTTTAACTTTGTCATATGTTCTGTTGTTAAGCCATTCATTAATAAGCTTGCTGTTGGACAAATGTTTAGGAATCATCTTTAACTTTGTCATATGTTCTTTTGCAAAAGTGTTTTTGTTGACAGGATGCTAGTGAACAAGTGTAGTGTGTGTGTGTTTAGTTTTGTCACTAGTTTTTAGAGGTGTTCATTGTCATTTGCTTATATACAAGTGTATATGTTAGCATTTTAAACATTGTTACTAGTTCTCTGATGGTATTCAGGGCCAAGCTTGCTAGTGAACAAGTGTACTGTGTGTTACATCTTTAGTTTTGTCACTAGTTTGTAGAAATATTCAATGGCGTTTCCTTATATACAAGTGTATATGTTAGCATCTTGAACATTGTTTTCATTTCTCTTGTACAGGTATTCAGGGCCCAGCTTGCTAGTGAACAAGTGTATGCTTAGTACATTCATTCAAGCACATTAACATCAACACATCCAATTTAGCTTGCTAAATTATTAGAGCAATATTGCTCTGTTATGTTGAAGTAAAACTTTTAGTGTAAAGACAAAATAATTGTATGATTTAGTTACTGTCTCTCCCCATATATCTGACATGATTTGGTTACTTTGTCCTCAAATGTCTAATTTATAATTTAATTATTGTCTTCCAAAATATCTCACTTATGATTTTGTTACTGTCTCCCCATATGTCTAATATTTATTGATATTGTTAATGTTTAGTTTACCTTTTATCATTTATTTTATTCATCTGCTGTGAATCGAGTGGAAGAAGAAATTGGTTTTAAAACAGTCAACTTTCCTCAGTAATCATTCCAATAGACTTTTGATATGTTCAAATGCATTCTTGTGTGTTCGAATGTCGGTCCTTCTGAAATGAATAAGCCCAAATGTGCCTATTCTTTTCATATATTTTCTTTTTCTCATTTATTATTATTATCTGTTCACATTTTGTAAATGGATATTTTTCTTTCTCTTTTTACCACTTGAAAACTCAATAGTAAAATTTAAATTATTTTTTAAAATTATTGTTATTAAATTATTTTCTCTCCCAAATAAGTGATATGAAAATATTTTTTTTTAATTAACCCTATCTCCACCACACTTCTCTCCCAAATAACTGACATGCTAAGATTCATGCTTTCATTAACCCTACCTCCACGACACCCTTTGGAGGCAATATAAGTATCATGCATTGCTGCCAATGATCAAGGTAGATATATATGGAAACTGACCAGTAGACCCTTGAGGAAATTGACCAGTATACACAGAAAGTTATCAGCAGATGCTGAAAGAATTCCATTTTTAATAGTAATTTTTTATAGATAAGGAAAGTGATTGATACCCAATTAATTAAAGAAAGCTATATATAATGGTAATTTTTATATGTACGGTAAGTGATCAGTAGTCAAGGAAAGCCATTTTTTATTGGTAATTTGTGTAGACACAGAAGTGATTGGTAGACACTTAAGTAAAACCATTTTAATGGTAATTTTTGTAAATACAGAAGTTGATCAGTAGACTGTTAAGGAGAGCCATTTTAATGGTAATTTTTGTAAACACAGAAGTTGATCAGTAGACTGTTAAGGAGAGCCATTTTCAATGGAATTTTTGTAAACACAGAAGGTGTAGACAGTTAAAGAGAGTCATTTATAATTGTAATTTTTGTAAACACGGGTAATCAGTAGATAATTAAGAAAAGCCATGTTTTAATTGTAATTTTTGTCGACACACAAAGTGATCAGTAGGCAATTAAGTTTTTTTTGGGGGTGGGGGGCATTTTTAGGTAATTTTTGTAGATACAGAAGGTGATCAGTAGATGATTAAAGGAGAGCCATTTTTAATTTTTGTAGACACAGAAGAGATAGGTAGACACATAATTAAGGAAAACTATTTTTGAATGGTAAACTTTGTAGACACAGAAGAGATCATCATTCTTCAGTCACTTTTAACAAAATCCTCTGAACTACTGTTTTGATTAGATACTCAAAACTTTAATCCATCATGATAAAAGAAAATTGATGTTGATGTATATTTGTTGTGGAACTTGATTTTAAAATGTATTATAATATTTGGAAACTGCTGTGGAATGTGGTACATAAATGTATACATGCACATTAGCATTTAGCAGGGGAGATGATCAGTGACACTTCATTAAGAGAAGCCGTTTTTTTTATGGTAATTGAAGACGATCAGTGACACTTCATTAAGAGAAGCTGTTTATTAATGATAATTGAAGACGATCATTGACACTTCATTAAGGGAAGCCATTTTTTAAGGTAATTGAAGACGATCAGTGACACTTCATTAAGGGAAGCCGTTTTTTAATGGTAAGACGATCAGTAGATGCTTTTGTAAAGCAGTACATGGATTTGTGTCCATCTTTACATGGTAATTTTTTTTTAAATGATAAATATTTCATCAAAATATGACAGTGTCATGTGCATTCAACTTGTGCCCATTTATCTTGCCCAATTGCTCTCATGTAATAAAAAGTTTTAAAATTTTTCTCTTATTGCAAATCAATATTCTGTTGTTTCCCATTTTTGTCCCTCTGTCAGTTATTTTCACAAATATAATACTTCTTTGTCATAGAGCACTTTGATTAAAACTGAATTAAAAAGGCACTTGTTGTGGTTATTGAACTCATTTCTACTGTTGTTAGTACCATATGAGTTATGAATCCAACTAGAAGTTGACATGCACATATACATTTAAAAAAATGATACTATGGCAGCATTGGTCTATCATAATTTCACATTTTCCCTATCATTGAAGATTCTTGCAATTTTTTCAAACAGAACAAGCTGAAGAAAAGCATTTTTTCTGGCCACGACTTGAGCCAGTAAGGGCTTATTTAAGAAATCCCATAAAATCATCTCATATTTTGACATAATCTGTACCACAAACGCACAGTATATTTCACCAAAAGCAGCAAGACTGTAGAATAAAATACCATTTGAAAGAGACTTAATTCTGGTTTTATTCCTTGTATGTACAGAACTAGGATGTTTTTAAAGATTTTTTTTGACACTGCAACTAAAATTTTAAATATAAATATTTTTTTACGAGGATCCACATTTTGTGTTGTGTTTGATTTCTAAAACATACTTCTAACATTCTAATGTAAATATCAAGAATATACACCTGCCTAGGACTCAAAATTCATCATAGCAGCTTTGACAGAATCCTTGTTGCTACAGTGTTATAGTTAGATACCCCACACTACAATTTAGTCCATCATGATAACAGAAAATTTGTGTTAATGTTTATTTATCTGTTTTACTTGATTAAAGATGTTTGAACGACTTTTGGAAACTGATAGCTAGGTGTTTCAGAAACTTGTATGCATGGGGCATTTCTTTGCTTTGTTTCTTAGAGTCTTGGTAGGGAGGTGTAAACATTTGCAAGACAAGAGAAAACTTTATTTTTTGAAACAGACTATATTTAGTACTTGGTGACCCAGAAACTATTGGGAGAGGGTATTACTATTTACAAGAAATTTGGGCCTAGGCAGGTCTGAGAATATATATAATGCAATACATACCTTTAAAAACATGGGTTCTTTGCATAGTTCTCATCTTTATTATTCATATGATTAATTTGTATTAAATCTTGAAAAGAGTTTCCTGTTATTTTATTTAAAGTTATAATTACAGTGATAACTTTAGTGTTTCGTTAAGTTATGTGTGATGTTTTGTGATTTTAGTCAATGACTGCTCTCCTCAATTGGTAATAAAGTGCCACCTGTGAATAAATTCCAAACTTTAACCAAATCTGGCTCAGCACATGATTTACACATGTTAGACGATAATTTACACATCACTATTTAATTAAATGTTCATTTTTATATGCTGAATTGCATTGAACTGGATTTTCTCTAAAATTTCTCATTGAGCTGTCATTTTCAGGAAGCAATTTGTAAGAATATCTGTGAGAATATTATGGCATCAGTCACTGATTTCTTTATCTGTGCTGCTGGCTTGAAAGTTAAATGTCTGTATTGATATGTATTTTATTAAATTTGTGTACACTATATGGCTGCTGGTTTGAATATCTGGCTCTTTACATCTTTGGAACACAAATAGAGATAAAATTATAAAAAAATCTGTTTAGTCATGGCAGTGATTTTTTAAATTTTGTTGTAAATTTTAAGTGGGAATGAGTGATAAAAGCTGTTTCACTGTAATATTCCTTATTTTTAGAATTATTAGATCTCTTGTAAAGTTAGAAGGAACTCAGCAACTTAATAGTAAAATAAGTTCACATGAATGTTATCTGTATTATTTAGAGGTTTTCTCCATGTCATATCAAATATACTATGCTCAAATGAATATTGTGGTTGGTGTGTCTGTCTAGGGAAGGTAACTTTGTCATCATTCTAATGTCTGCCTGGATTAGAATTGTCTCTTGTTAATAATATCACATATAGTTAAAGCCTACAGCACACTGACACATATACTTCATTAATTAAAGAAATATAACTACATGCAACCATAATAATTCAATAATTTCTCTTGAACTTTTACAACAAACTTAAAAATACTCTGCTACACTTGTTTGTATGAACATAATAATAGTCAGTTGAAATGATTTTAAAATGCAGTGTAGAATCCTTACTCTAAATATTTAAATTTGAATAAATTTCTAAAATGAAGAACATGATTGGATTTATCGGAAGACATATATGCAAAATTAGTTTATTTTAAGGCAAAAGTATTAATGATAAGTAGAACAGACAATGAAGAACACTTATAGTTGTTTAAATTCACAAAACTTTGCATGAAGGATTTACAAGTGAAGTAATTGTCAGTGAAAAAGATGACATTTGCCAATGACCTGTCTTGATAACTCATACATGGAATGTTGTTGGTTACAAGTAAATAATGTACTTTTCAGGGCTCAGCATTCTGTCAATGTAGATAATTATAGATAACGATCTATACAAGCTATAGTGGACTACTCTTCCAAGTCTGAGAGCTTGATAGAACCAAATATAATGAGTGACACTGGAGCATAATTGGTTAAATGTAGATGAATAGTAGTGCTAGTAGTTGCAGATTTCACAACTATAGTTAGCTAGGTTGAGCTGGACAACGTTGATGAATTTTAGACAATGCAAGTAACGTTGCTTTTTGATTGAGGCCTGTTTAAAAATGATTTCTTTGAACTGTTCACTTAGAGTGCTAGGTATCCTCTCAGTTTCAGTTTGTTATTCCTGGTCGTCTCACAATACTATTAGCTCTCTATTATTGTCTTCTGGTTATACTTACAGTTGTCTTTCTTTTAGCATGTGTTCCAGTGTTTAATTTATTTATCTGCTCTTTTGCTTATAGTGTTAAACGGCAAAGTGTTTTACTTGTCTTGGATCCCAATAGAGAATATTATAGTCAAATCCATGTAATGATTTGTCCAAAGTTACCTGCAAATGAGTTTCCAGTCCAGTAGAAAGATGATGTGTGCCAAAGTTAATAGATATTCTTGGGGGGGGGGGGGGGAGGGAGTTAAAAACAACCACTTGTTTCTATTCTTTGGCAGGACCAGAACACAAAGGGATAGATGTGAGTGATGATAAAATGGAAGGATATAGTGTGCGTGGTATGTGGTTGGTTAATTGTTATAGCTGATTATACAATTCATTTAATGAGTACTTTTCATTAAGGGACCAAAGTGTATTTTGTTCAACATTGCTGTTGTCTTATCGTGATGTTAACCTGAAGGTTTCTGATGACGTGTAATTTTGTATTAAGAATGTTTTAGTTTTATGTTTATTTATTATGTGGAAATTGAAATAAAATTTTTGAATGCCAGCTTTATTTTTTGTGTGTGGATTATTTTGATTGTCTGTTTCAATTCTTCACTTGCTTGTTTGATTTATAGAGCAGTGTATTGCTATATGGCCATTCATTTCAGGCGAGGATGATCTGACTTGTGATGAGGTTTGTATGATTGATGAAAATCAATGAAAGGATTTCTGAGGTTTGAATGAACGGCTTTGTAATGAGGTTTCTATGTATGGGTTGATTTCTAATGAGGGTTATACATATCTGTAAGAAGTAGTATGTGATGGTGTTTGCATGTAGGAATTGCTGTATAATTAATGAGACTAGAATCATGTACATATTTATATGTACAAAGAGGCTTTATTTATGAAATAATGGTTAAGTATTTTGCAAGGTTTGTATGTATAAATTGACTTCTGATGAGGTTATATGTGAATTCGTGTATAATGTGCATATTTAAATGAATTTTAGGCGGTTTATATGCATGAATTGATGATTTTTTAAAATGAAGTTTTCATATTTACTTACTTTATGTTTGAATGGATTTTGGATGAAGTTCAAAACTAAGATTGTATGATGTCATATATATATATATATATTATATCACTGATGTTAGACTTGTCTTTCTTGCTCCTTTAACATCTGTCTCTTATCTGACTTGTTTCAAATTGTTGGTTTGCATGTGTCACTTGATGATGTCCTGAGATATTTCAATACATACAAGTCCTAATCTTGCAATATTTCAATGCACAGGACCTAATCTTGCAATATTTCAATACACAAGACCTAATCTTACAATATTTCAATGCACAGGACCTAATCTTACAATATTTCAATGCACAGGACCTAATCTTGCAATATTTCAATACACAAGACCTAATCTTACAATATTTCAATGCACAGGACCTAATCTTGCAATATTTCAATACACAAGACCTAATCTTACAATATTTCAATGCACAGGACCTAATCTTGCAATATTTCAATGCACAGGACCTAATCTTGCAATATTTCAATGCACAGGACCTAATCTTACAATATTTCAATGCACAGGACCTAATCTTGCAGTATTTCAATGCACAAGACCTAATCTTACAATATTTCAATACCTGCAAAATGCATTAGAGTCCTAATCATGTAGTGTTTCAATGTATTAAGAGTCCTAATTTTGCAGAAATTTACTGAAAAGCATAACTTTACAATATTCTCAGTGTATGAGAGTATTAATTTTGCAGTTTTTCAAAACAATTAGGGTTATATTCTTATAGTATTTCAAAGTAGAAAGATTAACCTCAATGTGCAATTATCAAACTTTGCCACTTTGACCGAGCAATTGTTTGAGCAGTCGAGAAGTTTTAGCCCTTCAGATATGGACAATATTTTAGAATAACCACAAACAACTTGCTTATCTTAGTCACAACTAAAATTGATTGATGAGACTGTCTTTGATTCTCAACACATTCCTTTGGATTAAATATATTCTCAGTCTCAAAAAATCTGGTTTTATTTTTTTCATGGATTGAGTGTGATATAAACAAACTACTACCAAATGGCAATACTCTACTACCAAATGGCAAACTCTACTTCCAAATGGCAAAACTCTACTACCAAATGGCAAAACTATACTACCAAATGGCAAAACTCTACTACCAAATGGCAAAACCATCACATATCAGTAGGAATCTCTTACATTTATTCCACAGCATATTTTCTTTCTGAGTGAACAATGGTGCCACATTTCTTTTGATGGATTCACATTGCTGTAATTTGTTTACACATAAACGATAGTGTCAAGTTTCTTCTGTAATGTCCAGTTTATTTATCTTCCTTATTTTGGTTATCAGAATATGTCAACAATTAGCTTGGCATTTGCTATGATTAAAGTATGACCTGTCAACCTTGCCTCTTTACAAATGGGGTCTGAGGGGTAATGGCAGCAACTCTTTGTCAACCTCTTTTACCACTTGAATTAAATTGACTGTTTAAATGCATTCCACGTTCTCCCACTAATGAATATAATACAAAAAAGAAGAAAGTATATGTACACGAACCCACCAGGCTAGACTAATACAGAAAGAATGCACTTGCAATGTATAAACAGATTTAACAAAGTAATATAAAATTATATTTCCTTTTCTTTTTATATAAAAATGTGATAATTCAGATACAAATGCAAGCTTGTCAAACATTATCATAGCACAAAAAATAAAACAAAAGTAATAAAAGCTGTTCCACTTTGTTGTTAGCAAATTAAATGTAGTTTTAAATTCCAAATTGTTAGTAGTCAAATGCCATACACACAACTACACACATGTGCAAGCTTCACACACATACACAGGGTTTAATTTTCAAATCAGCTTCTGAATTATTAAAAAAAATTATGGGTAATTATCTAATCTACAGGGTATCCTTAAGTATGGACACATAGGAAATCTCATTAACTATAAATTTTTTATCTCCACAAATGTATCATGTATGAAACAAAAGAAATTAACTTGGCTAAAATTTATGCTAGCCCCCCAAAATCATTTTGCAGGACATCCATGGAGCTGGGTGTTCCCAAAACAACCCTCAGTCATATCTTTTAAAAGAACAAAAGTTTCATTCGTACAAGTTATTGCATCGAGTTCACCTTTGCATCACAAATGATGGAAATTATATTGAAGGTGTTATTCGTTAATATTACAATTGAATAAAATGTTGAAACTTTTTCATTTTTTCCTGTGTCCAGACTTACAGGACCCCCTGTAAATAAAAAGAGAGGTATTAATTGTCTATAAACAATATTATTCAATACTGTAAACTACATAACAGAAATATATTACAGTGAATAAAAGCAAAATATGGGAATAATCACACAGTTAACATAAATGTCCATTTCCTATTGGACAAGCCAGTGAAATTCCCTGGTAAAACAAAGAACAATCCTTCCTATTGGACAAGCCAGTGAAGTTCCCTGGTAAAACAAAGAACAATCCTTCCTATTGGACCAACAAGTCAGTGGAGTTCCCTGGTAAAACAAAGAACAATCCTTCCTTCCTAAGGCATCAGAAAGATGTTGACCTTGAATAAGGGTGGGGATTTCTTTTTAATGCTTTATTATATAGTTATTAAAAAAAAATATCGTCATCATTTAAAATTTTTGAATGTAAATGACAAAATAATCAAGATAATGCATAAGAATCAGTCACAAGAAACTAACAATAAACATGTAAATGGTTCTTTAATTCAGTTACCCAGTCTATGTGTGAAGACTATAGCTCCAGGCACACATTTATACACAAACACCTGTGCAGATGATCATGCATAGCATTTCAAGAATTATCTACATAACATATAAATGAGCTGATGTAATAATTAATATATTTGTGAATATGATCACTGATATTGGAGATGATAAAATTAATGGATCAACAGTGCTTATTGAAGACTGATTTTGACAGTGTATTTAACGAAAGCATGTATAAAATTTAACATGCTTTTCTTATCTTTATTTTTTGTGAAAGGATGTTATAATCTCTTTGCTAGTGTTGTTTGTTTTATATTTTATTGGGGAAATGCATTTAATATTTTGGAATAATTATATTAATAACTATATTTCAGACTGAATTGCTATAGAATTCATAAAAGCACAGACTCAACAGTGAACCCTTTATCACTACAAATTGATGAGCAGTAAAATGTCTAATGTTGTCATTTTGTTTGACACAGAGAAGTGCAAAATTAAATAAAAATTATAAGCAGTGAACAATAACACATTGAAACTATTAGTGAACCATTTCTTGAAAAGATTTCATAAGCCAAAATTCAAAAGAAATTTATTTTCCTTTGCAGGATCCTGGTAAGTAAAATGACTAACATTATTAGAAGCACTGTTAATTTATGCAAAATTATATGTATTATTTATATTATAATCAGTCTGTTAGCTGCTAACCTTACAATTGAAACTAGGGGTTCACTGAGAAAATACTTTGTCAGTTTCTTAATTTTATAAATAAAAAAATTAGTTAGCTCAGTCTTAAATATTCTGTTAACCTTTCTGTAGTTTCAAAAACCTATATTTATTTATTCATAGTGGAATAAGAAAATATACTGAGCTGTCAAATGAATCCTGAAATGTGTGAACAGACTCTAAATCTTTTAGATTCATGAGGTGTTTTAAATTTCTTTAGATTCAATTAAGGCCTTCTTGAGACCTTCAGAGTGATTTGATGCCAACTCCTTGCAGTTACTGCAGTGCAGTAACACTATATGCAGCCAAAAAAAACCCCAAGAACAATAAAATAAAAATGCCAAACTCAGCCATCAGTTTATTATGGAAATAGTCAACAAAGAAATTTTGTACAACTACGATAATAAACTTCAGCATAACTTTGGTAAATTACAATAGCTGGAGTCAGCAAGAAATCTTTACACACAGATAACAAATTTCAGCCAAACTATGGTAAATTAACATAGTGTGACAAAATAAATTTGCCCCTCCCTATTTTTAATTTTAATTGTTATTTAAGTTGCTAAATTGTCAATGACCCAACCTTGGGCACACCAGGTGTTATTTTGAAAGTGTCTGAGTTTGAAGTAAACAGCCTAAGGGAAGAATATTCTAGATTTGCTGACCTAGTGGAAACTGAGTGAGCAGTTTTTTTATTATCCAATGATTTTTATTTATGAGAACAAGACTAGTCAATGGGCTGAGTTTAAGGAGTTTACCTGCTGTAGAGAATTTTGCTGTCTATTCACTTTTGAATTTGAAGACAAAGAGAGAAGTCCAGCTCATTATCTTATGTGGTGAGTTTAAACTGACTGATTGAGAGAGAGTGGACTTGGAAACATTTCATACATTTTTTATTGATATGTTTTGTTTATGTAAAGATGCACTATGTAAGTTGATTTATTTACTACAAATGTTTGAACTAAGCTGTGCCCATGTGGTGTATTAATAATTATGTGAAATTGTTTGATACATTGTATTTATTGTACCACATATGCATGGGGATAAGGAGTACCATTTCAGGAATTGTAGAAAGTTTGAGAATGGAGTGTCAGATAGAATGGAGTTATATTGTAATGAATAAGAAACTTAGGCTTGCTCCTTGATTGTATGTTGCAGTCAGCAAGCAGCCTACTGATTTCTTCTTCTTTTGGTTGTGGTTGTGTCTCAGTCTGAGTGTGTGTCTAACCCTGAGCTGTGAGTGTCAAGTGGAGCCTCAAGTTCAACTTTCAAGTTCCTAGCTACCCTTTGTTTGTTCACTAGTCATGACTTGAGTGACCAGGAAAGTGTGAAAAACTTGCAAAGTGTGTTGCAGAGTGTGTAAGCATATGGGAGTATACTACACCCCTACTTTTGATGTACCAAAACAGGATGCCAAGTGCATCAGTCCAGTGAAGATAACTCAATCATTGTGATTGTGTTCTGCTCAAGAAACTGATGGCAAGAGAGTGCCAGGTCAGTTGAGAGTAATGACGCATCAGTGTTTTCTTGCGCATGAGGTGGGAACACAAGCTGAGCATGGACATTTTGTAACATTTTGACAATGTGACATGATTGAAAAGGCCAGTGAAAAGACTAGAAGCTGTACTTAATCCAGGTTATGTGAAGTTTATAATAACCTATTCTAATAACTCCATTTCTATTCTGATAGAACTAACCTGCAATTTGTGTTGACTCTATTGTTGAACTATAGTTTTACTATTATATATATTTTATATATATATATGTAGAGAGAGACTGTAAACTATAATTACCCGAACTTGGTTTTATGGAATATTGATGTCAAATTATCTGTTTCATTGTAATTGTCATTTATTTAGTTGATTTTTTTCTTTTAATAAATTTATTGACCTTACGCAGATTTATTTTGATATTCTTATGTTGGAGAAGA
This sequence comes from Sinotaia quadrata, assembly GCA_028829895.1. Lineage (NCBI taxonomy): Eukaryota > Metazoa > Mollusca > Gastropoda > Architaenioglossa > Viviparidae > Sinotaia > Sinotaia quadrata. The sequence goes on from CM054177.1 coordinate 6,193,557, forward strand.
AAGTGGGTGGATGGGGACTCACTAAATATAGATTAAAGTCAGATTTGTCTTCTCCTTTAGTAAGAAGTTTCCACCTGCAGAAACCTTATGTGACTGTAAATGTTGTTTTATGTTGTGGAATTGTGAAAACGTTTACAATGCCAAAATGTCTGCCAAATGAGAGATGAGTGGGGTCTGTTGGAGGATCATTAATAAAATAAAATTAATATTCTTATCACTTGAAATTAGTCATGAAAGATTAATTAAAAATAATAGTTATCTTCATTAACTAAGTGGCATACGTGTTAAACACAGGTAGGATCAGCAACAAAGCTTTTCACAAATATAGTGACAAACTCCAGTCTAGCTTCAGTAAGAAAATTAACATAACTATGCAATATAGTAACTATACTTGGGTGACAGTGGTGGGGAACGAAAACTGACCTTCATAGTAGGGTTGTCACACTTTTAGTCAATGAATGTCAGTTTTTCAGAATTCATATATACATGTATAATCTTATCAGTGAGTGGCAGTTAATTTGTGAGGCAAACTCTGTCTCTTCAAGTAAGGTGAGGTATAATGAAGGATGCCAACTGACAGGAAAAATGCAAGAAACAAACAACAAAATGATGCAGTGACTAGAGTAAAACTCTTTGATTTGAAGACCTTTCACAGAACGTGTTTCACTGTTCTGCATGTAAATAGCAATATGACTAGACTGGTTAATGATGGTGTCAGAAGTTGCGATCCACCCGTGGAAGAAGCTGGCTTAGGGAGTGGCAGAGTCATGTTCCCGTTGCGACAGGATATCACAGAGTCAAGGTTGTCCATGAAGGCCATAGACAACTGTTGTAGCATGGCCCCAAGTGCCCAGTCTGGAATAAATTGAAATAAGTGAATGATATGCCTCTCCACAATGTTATAAATTTTTCAAACAGTGCTAGACTGGCAGAATGGCCCTTTTATCCTTCTACACTGCATAAACTGGTTTAATGAATGCAAACTAGTAAAGTTTGCAAAAATCTTTTGGAAATGTGATGCATCTGAGGATAATCCTCAAGACTGATAGATAGCCTTCAATAAAAAGCATGACTTGTTCAAACATATATGTTTCACATTCTTAATTAATAATGCATATGATTGTATACTAAACAAAGAATGGTTGATATAAAACTTGTTCATTGTTATTTACTTTACATTCATAACAACTTTATAACTTTTTTTTTGTTGACACATATGCATCACTTTACAATACAGTGAAGTATATGTATAATAGTAATGCGTGACAAGAACACAATTTATTAATTACTCTAAGATATACCACATTATTAACATCTCTTGAACTGATGTGAACTATGAAATCATAACTCATTAACTGGACTTACCTATTCGCTCTTTGCCAATTTTGTCAGAGACTCTGATATCCCGGGTGTCCTCAGGAAAGCCGAAGGATTTGGTTAGTAACAAGGGAATGTAGAGTCCCAGGAGACAGTCGTCTGAGGCAAATCTGGTGTTCCGGGATTCATTCCTCGCTTGTTCAATACTCTGTGCCACATAAGAATAACGCCTGTTCAAAACTGCATCAAATAAACAAAACTCGTTCCAAAACCACGCTGCTGAAGAACAATGCACGAATTAAATTTTAATGAAGTAAAACTTAACTTTAAAAAAAAAAGAGTTCGAAAGAAGAAAATTAACCCTCCATACAAGCGGTACAAAAGAAAACTCTGTTCAAAAACAAATAAAATATCTACGAAACAGTCTCTCAAAGGCACGCAGCCATATTCTAATAGAGTTTTTTAAACTGTCAATCGCAGCGCTGACCAGAAACAGGAAGGCAACTGTATACAATAGCAGAAACAGGAAGACAATTGTAAGCAGAAAGAGAAAATGTATAGGGACAATTTTCTTCTAAAGCAGAAACATGAAGAGAAAATGTTTACGGAAGTTTTCTTCTAATGATTATTAATAAAGATTTAATATTAAAGGAACAACAACTGGTGCCACTTCTGTTTGCTAAACAACTAAAGCACTCTGTGATAGTCGACCTGCTACATCGATATTGAATTTTATAATTTAGAAATCAAGTCTTGTTTAGTACAATTAATGTGGTTTGCTCATTAATTACGGGTTTGATTCCTGTTATTGTTTGCTTGTGTGTGTAGCACGTGACCCAATAACTGATGTGGAAATAAATATTTTTGACAAAACGTGTATTTATTTACTTCACTGCCATCACTAGAGACGAATGTCAGAAAACAGATCGCTTGACATCAGTCACGTAACTATCGATTCCGTTTTCAGGCAGCCAACGGTGACCTCTTGAGTTTGCCGAGAGAAGACGATGTCGTTGGAGTCGATGTTGTAATATTAAATTCGCTAACACAGTTGGCGTGCGGCAGTTTCTTTAGATATGAAAAGATATTCGCCAGGGTTAAGTTAATCAGCGTTTGTTCTTAATGTAATCTCATGCTAATCAAACTGATAACTTTTTCGCTTTGCTGACTCTTCTCTTTCAACAGATCCATTACAATTTTAAAAAAATAAATTATCCTGACGTAGTTTCAGATAAATCTATTTTATCTTCTTTGTTTAAAAGAAATAAAAGAAAATCAAACATGTACCCATTTTTATTAATCAAACGCTGAGAGATACAAGTAATTCTATCTCATGGTTAACACAGTATTCCACTGGCTAATGAAAAACTAACCATCGGCTAGTATAAAACAATCTCATTGGCTCGTGAAAAACTAACCCACTGGCTAGTGTAAATACGATCCAAGTGGTTAGTGTAAATACTATATCACTGGCTAATGTAAATAATATCTATATGGCTAGTGTGAGCATACTATCTCACTGGCTAGTGTAAATACGATCCAAACTGCTAGTGGACAGTCGCTCTCAATGGCTAGTGTAAGTAAATACGATCTAAGTGGCTAGTGCAAGTACGATCCAAGTGGCTAGTGAACATACGCTCTCACTGGCTAGTGTAAGTGCAATCCAAGTGGCTAGTGAGCATACGATTCCAGTACCGGCAAGTGTAAATTCGATTCCAATGCTGACAAATGTAAAAACTGTCCTCTTGGCTTAGTATAAAAATAATCCAGCTGGCAAGTGTAAATTCGATTCCAATGCTGACGAATGTAAAAACTGTCCTCTTGGCTTAGTATAAAAATAATCCCACTGGCAAGTGTACATGCGACCCTTTTGGTTAATGTAAAAAACATTAAAGTGGCTGGCGTCAATGTTATCTTAATTCGAATTAGTGTGAAATGCAACCCTCCTGGCTAGAGAAAATACGATCAAAGCAGCGAGTGTAAATACGATCCAACTGCCGGCTAATGCAAAAAAAAAAAAAAAAAAAAATCACTATCAAGTGTCAATGCGATACCAATATCTAGTGTAAATACGATCTCAATGGCTAATGTAAATATGATTCCACTGTCTGCGTCAGTGGGATCCCAATGGCTAATGTAAACAATATTCCAATGGCTAATGCAAATACGATCCCAATGGCTAATGTAAATATGATTCCACTGCTTGCGTCAATACGACCCATTGGCTAACGTCAACATGATGACGACAGTGGCTTTAACAAGAAGTAAAAACTACACCACTATCAATTTCGGGACAATGGAATATTCCACCATGTACAGCATGCTCACCCGGTTGCAGTGCCTGACAGCCTTCCACCTAAGCTTGGTAATATTAAGCTTGTCGCCACTCTCGATCGCCTGCAGAGATTTTGACGCAAACGTAAACGCACTGATGGCATAAAACGGCATGGATCCCACAGCGGGCTGATATCTGTCCCCGATAGCGCAGGGGCTTGGAGAACATTTCCAAGCAGGCGCAGGTTCTAAGATCTGGCCGAGAATTTTCTGGCATTGCCAAGGGTTTCCGGTGCCAACAACTTTTACGGGCTGCTCCCCCTGTATTTCATCTGTATCACCTGTAATAGTGGATAGTAGTAGGCGAATATTTCAATTTGCCGTGTGATAACTTTACACAGGAAAACAGAAGATATTCTCATTTGACTAACAAAACAACAAATTTTGATTTGTGCTATGCACACACATACACACCAAAAAAAAATTCTTCGAACATTAACGAGATCGCAATGGTTTTTTTTTCTTTTAGGTGTGAATGTAGTGTTTAAATTACGCATTTTAAAACAGAAGTAGGTGTGAGTATTTCTAAATTATTCTGTTTAAAGTGGTCAACATATAACTTAAAATTGTGCAATTTAAATCCAGGGTATAAGTGTGATTTTAAAAATATGCTTGTGAAATAGGCATGAATATATTTGTTAAATACATTTTAAATAAATGTATGTAAATAAATAAATTACAAATCATGTAATTTAAATAGGTGTAAATATATCTTTAATATTATTTTAAAGTTAGGCTTGGTGATTGGTTGACTGATTGGTTGACTGATTGGTTGACTAAATGTCTGATTAACAGATCGTTAGTTTTATTGAAAAAGAATGCGGATCAATTCTTTTTTTTTTTTTATTACAAAAGGGGTTAATTTGATCATTTCTGAATAAAAGGGGTTAATTTGATCATTTCTGAATAAAAGGGGTTAATTTGATCATTTCTGAATAAAAGGGGTTAATTTGATCATTTCTGAATAAAAGAGGTTAATGTGGCCACTTCTAAATAAAAGGTGTTAATATGTCCGATTGCAACATTTCACGCGGTTTTTCCTTATCTTCAGTGTGAACCAAAGGGCTCCAGTTTAAAATGAGACAACGCAGGACCGACAACAGGAGCTACTATTTTTACTGTATTAAATATTTATATTTATTCATACAGGAATTTGTGTACGTTTGTCAATAGTGAAGATCAGTCAATATAGGCTTGTTAAAAAACAACAAAACAAAATAACAACCACAAAAACACAACTTAATACTATTGAAATTATCAGGTTGAAGTGTGTGTGTGTATTTAAGGACTGTCAGCACATATCATTCACCACTCAGATCTGTGTTAGACAACACACATTATTCACCATTCAAGGTCTTTGTTAGACAACACAATATTCACCACTCAGATCTTTGTTAGACAATACACATCATTCACCACACAGATCTTTGTTAGACAACACACATCATTCACCATTCAAGGACTTTGTTTGACAACACATTTCATTCACCATTCAAGGACTTTGTTAGTCACCACACATCATTCACCATTCAAGGACTTTGTTTGACAACACATTTCTTCACCATTCAAGGACTTTGTTTGACAACACATTTCATTCACCATTCAAGGACTTTGTTTGTCAACACATTTCATTCACCATTCAAGGACTTTGTTAGTCACCACACATCATTCACCATTCAAGGACTTTGTTTGACAACACATTTCATTCACCATTCAAGGACTTTGTTGACAACACATTTCACTCACCATTCAGATAAATATGTGTGCATAAAAAGAGGAACAATGCAATACAACACGCTAATCGACTGAGTTCTGTTTATAACGCCCACTCCCTAGGTCTGCTGATTGACCGAGTTCTGTTTATAACGCCCACTCCCTAGGTCTGCTGATTTCTAGAGCAACAAACACCACTATTACCTTCCAGCATGCAAGGGCTGTGCAAGATCTTGGAACGCTCTGGAGACACGTCCTGCTGCAAGCGTCTGCGCACTTCCCGCTTGATATAACTGCTGCCAAAGTTGAGGTAACTCTGAGCGTACAGATCAAAGCGGCGGCGGCCCACGTACACCTGGAATTCTTCCTGCAGGATCGGACCCTCAGGTAGAAAAGCTATCTGCATGGAACCACCGCCCATCTCCAGAACTCCCACGGACTCCTCTCGTGTCCTGCAAGAATCGTGACCCAGTGAAAACTGTTCCACGGGAACAGAACAGCTCGAGACGGCAGAAGAAAGCGACGAAACAATAAATAAACACACAAACAGCAAAATAAGACGTTCATGTCTGTGTTGTACACTGCTTCCTTGGGCGATTGTGCGTGAGTCTGTATGTGTGTGTGTGTGTGTTTTTTATCTGTGTGTGCTGTGCATTTGTGTATATGCATGCGTGCATACCTGTATATTTCTGTATGTGCTTGTGTGAATGAATATGTGGTTTTTTTTTGTGTTTGCGCGCGATTGCGTGTGTGCATGTGTGGGTGAGCCTGTGTATGTGCGCGAAGCAGAAAGATTTCGATTCCAATAAATGGCAGCACTATTTTTCTAGCTGAGATGTCCGTTGTAATTAAAGCCAGTTCGCGAAGCTGAAGGAAATAAACACTTTACACCCCCCCCCACCCTCGCTGAGCAAAGAAGAGAGCAGATCAAAGACTAGGTAAAAAGTTTGTAATCATTAAAGGACGTAATTTTAAATTTTGCGGCCTGGCCCTTATGTTTTCAGAAACAAATACTGAAAATTTAAAAAGAAATGTCTCAGAGTGGAATGGTCTACTCTGGTGGACAAATGGTTATAAAAGAACGCGACTAATCGTGTAAATGTAACAGAGCTTTTAGAAATACTTGATCAGATCTATAAAGTGTAAATGTAACAGAGAGTGTTCTAGAGTGAGAAAGTTTAGCTTCAGAAATACTTGATCAGATCTATTAGTGAAAAGTTCCTTTAACGAAATAGACTAAACGGAATAACGGCGCTTGTTTGTTTTTTTTTGGTTTTTTTTTTGGTTTTTTTAAAAAAAAATATTAGGACAATCGAAACTATTGAAGAAGTGCTTCGGAAGTGATTAAAATTTTCTTTGGCAGTTGCTTGAATATTTGATGTATACCAACTTTCTTATTGTTTATGATCTAAAAATTTTAATCTAAACAACTTTTCATGTCCACTATGTACAGTTAGTAGCAAGCACAATGTATTACTTCCCTTGCCAGTTAGGACCATTGTATTGTGACATCTGAGATGCAGGACTATAAAACAGGCTAAATTGGTTGGAGTAAGATTCCAGTCCGATGTCCCACTCAGTCCAATCAAACAAAATATAGCTAGTGCATAAGTGTTAATTAGTGTTGTTAAATGTTATTAGCCTGGAACAGGCAAAACTAATCGAAAATGCTAAGTTGTAATGTAAAACTTTGCGAATGCGGGAAATCTCAGGAAAAACTATAAATTATGGTATACATACATACACAATTTCTTCGAAATATCACAGCTAACTGTAAAATGAACTGTCACAATTAACCGTAAATGTAAAATATACAGCTAACTGTAAAGGTGAAATATCACAGATAATTGTAAAAATGAAATGTCACAACTAGCCGTAAATGTGAAATATCACAACTAACTGTAAAAAATGAAATATCACAGCTAATTGTAAAATGAAATATCACAACTAACCGTAAAGGTGAAATATCACAACTAACCGTAAAGGTGAAATATAACAACTAACCGTAAAGGTGAAATATAACAACTAACCGTAAAGGTGAAATATCACAGCTAACTTAAATGTGAAATGTCACAACTAACTATAAAAGTGAAATGTCACCTACCTGTAAACAGGTTTCAAAATAAATTTGGTAAATCTAACT